>JZLH01S0092398.1:7037-17909 GCA_001188425.1 Eucidaris tribuloides | reverse complement strand
TCACTTTGAAAACTGGTGAATGAGCGTGCTTGTTGTGCTTATATACACGGTTGTGCTCATTTGCATTTGAATGGCAACCTTTTGTTGCCTTGAATTTGTGGCGTTTTGATTGGTGTGCAACCCATACATGATTCCGAACAATTAGGCTTACAAAGGAGAATACAGAAATGAACTGATTAGATTTATGTAGCTTTCATGAGCTGATCAAATCTGAGCAGGGGCACAAATCCAGGGGGGACAGGGGGACATTTCCCCCCCCCCCCCACGAATTTACATGTGTGCATATTAAAGTCTGAGTCTGTGGTTGTGGTTTTGCTAGTAATTTTGCAGGTAAAAATTTTGTTGGTGGTCAAAAAAAGGTTTTGGTCATTGCCCCCATCCCCCCCCCCCTGCTGAATCTGAGCAAAAACAGCTGTGGTGTCCAAAGAACATGACCTTTAAAACCATAAATAACACACCACCAAGCAAGCACACCTGCTATGACATTACCAGTCATAAATGACACAATTCACATCACTATCCGATCTGCAAATATGCACACGCTTCAGTATCATTTTTCCTTCTTTCTCTAGTATTTGTCTTTGGGTGATGTGGGGGTTGAACAAGGACATTCATCCTTTAATTAAATGGTGGGTGACCTCATGTGACAGAGGAAAACAGAAAAGAATAATAAGTTCCAGAATAAGAGTCCTGGGTTTTATTATTTTTTAGGCTTGGGAAAATAAAATACAACACCTGGGATTGAGAAGAAATCAGTAGAGTAAACACGTGGAGTGTGGGAGGTGACAATACAAAGTGGTGGGATCACGATTTTGGCAGAATGTCAATAAAATGTCTGCTCTTTTTTTCCCCATTCTTCCCTTCTTTTAACTCTTTACATGTCACTGGGGGCTTCTCTGTGACACAAACAGTTGGCCTACCTTTTCAGTGTCACAAGAATATAAAATAATGACACTAATTTGATTTCATATCAATTAAACTTTTACATAGTAAATTCAGGAACGTAGCTCATTAGATCACTAAGTCACTAACAAAGCTGGTATGCTTTAGATCTGGATATTTCCCTATAAATTTGAGATTTTTATCACAGATTTGGTTTTTTGGTGAAATGGAAAAAAAAAACATGAACTTTTTTTTCTGAACATTTGTGGTTATTGATTAACCTGAAATACATTACACTTACCCCCCCCCCAAAAAAAAAAAATTGTAGCATCAGGAATATTTCCAAATTCCAACATTATGATGAAAACACATAAATATAAAAGGTATACACTTTTATCTACAACATTTGTACACATTTTCCTCTATCACACGTGTAAAAAAGTAACACCTGTCTGAAATTGACATCACAGTCTGAAATTTGCTCAAAGCAGCACTGCTCAGAAACTCTCGCCACGTTAAGACTTACTCCACTTCAAGAAAACAGGTGCAGATACAACAAAAACCTCTGACAAGTCCTTCAGGTAAGAGAATTATTTGGCTTTCCACTTATGTGTGTGTTTTACTAAAGCATTTGAGACATTGTAATGAAGGTGATGCTTTATACCGAGGACAATGGAGTAAGGATGTTTTTTGAAGACACCAACTCTAGTTGTGTATTAACCAGACATCTAAGACTGTAATTGAAATAATCGTCACTGAAGCGGTTTGTGACAGGAGGCTACTTTCCGAAGACTAATTACTGATAAGTATTTAAGTACTATGATATGAAGGGAGGTTTTTAATGTGTATCAGTTTTGCAAACATTCTAACAATCAGCATGGATCAGCAACAATAGCATGTTTAAAATCTTGATTTCCATTCTGTCAAAGGTCTTATAAATAAAAGAAGAAAACTGTGCAGAAAATGAGGTGTGTGTGTGTATGTGTCTGTCTGTCAGCATCTCCTAAAGTAGTCTCAGTTCCAGACTCTGCAACTTATTCTCCCTCCAAGTAGCAGTGTGGGTGCATGCGATGGCAGTTGAAAAAATCTACCTCAGAAAACTAGTCTTAGGCCCTGGTTACACCGACATAACCGTTCTGAGAACGGTCTCAGAACGCTTCCATTAATCATCTCGGAACGGGTTTGGACCTTCACTGGTGTGGTTACACCGCCGTCAGACGACCCGTCTCATGTTCAGTAGAGCAGCGGGTTACCACTGGCAACAATTTAACCACGCCCCTTCGGTGGTCAATGTCTATCCGTACTTCCGGCCGATGCGGTTAGCGTGTATACTTACGTTTTGTAACTTCCAGTGCTGGACCGGTTTTGGAACGCTTGTGTGGTTACACCGCGTTCGAAACGGTCTGAGAACGGTCTCAGACTACCTCTGGAGGTGGTCCGACAAAAACGCTTTCGGAACGCTTTTGGACCACTTTTGGGTCGGTTGTTGTGGTTACACCGCGAGTGAACCGTTCTGAGACCGTTCTCAGAACGCTTTTGACTTTCGGTGTAACCGGGGTCTTAGTTCAAGACAGTTAACTGATGATAATAAGCTTAATTTCTTAACGAAAAAGGATTAGTTCTTACATCTGGAAGCCAGACTACTCCTAACGAGGCCAAAAGAAGGCGATATGTTGTTCAATTCTTTCATCACAATAGAACTGCTAGTTAGCAATGAAAGTTTAAGTGCATACACAGTGATTCCTTTAAGTAATCGGGACATTCCACAAGATTAAAATAAATCCATATTACAAAAATAAAGCAAAATTTGTTTGAATGAATAAACAAATACAATCATAATAAATAAATAAATTGCCTTATATAAATCCAAATATGCGGTGATTACATAAACATCATTACAGTATTGTACCAACAGCAATGGTATCATTTACAGTCAAAACAGACCCTTTTTCCCTCAAATGGGTATTTTGTAACTTAAGTATGGTATTAAAACGTTACATTGAATACACCAAAGCTTTGAAAATCGGTGTTGTGTCTTGACAAATATGTAGATTAAGGTGACAATATGGTGAAAGGATTATACAACTGGGCAGACATCTTGAGTTAATCAGATTAAAGCAAGTACCCTCTACTTGTATAAAAAAATCTGCTGAAGCTTTTGGCTTAACCCCTTGGATATGGGAACTGGATGTACCATGTGTTAACTCTATGGCAATTACAGAATCTTGTAGGCAACCAGTTAAAATAAAAGAAAAATCTCAACACGTACATCTTTTTGATTTTGTACTGTACATTGCCATAATGTACAATCAACCAAAAGTAACAGAATGTATAAGACCGTACTTTCTACAAGCAGACAAAATTTACCACCTACCATACCAAGTGAGATATTCCAATTAACCCACTGGCTACAGGAACCAGATGTGTCAAGTATTAACTCTATGGAAATTATACAATCTTGGAGGCAATGGGTTAAGTGCTGCTACAAGACTAGGGTCCAAATGACATAAAAGAATGCACTATCATGAATACACTGTATCATGTTTTTGCCACGATATGAATTCAACAAAAAGTGTTTTGTTGTGTTACTACTACTGACATGTATTTGACAGTTTGCATGACTACACAAAGATTACAAAATGAGCTCATGCTTGCATATACTGCAAAGTCAATATAGGAACGGGCAACATCAGTATGCAAATACTCTCTTCAAACCAAAAAAAACATAACTTGTGTTTACATAAAGTTACAAAATTGTCCATTCTGTGTCTTCCTTTTTCTGGACCGGAAATTACACGTATACAAGTCAAATAAGTCTTCCCTTTGACAACAACAAAGAAAAACAGAAATTGACTGCCTTCAGTATGTACAGAGCCCCACCCACAAGAATCATGAGGAACCCATTTTTTTTTCAAAATTCTGATCTTGTGCTTTGAAAATTCACAAAATATTCATTTTAATATTTAGTGTTGACACTGCACGTGTATTTGAATTGAAAAAAAAAATCCTGAAGATCAGGTGGTGTTGTTTTCAAGACTTCAAATATTCATAGTTCAGGTCAAGAAAGTGAATAAACACTCAAACTGAAATTGTGTCATGTTAACAAAAATATGGGAGTGGTTGCCTGTTAATGAGGTTTCCTTTGTTTATTGAGTATCCATGCTTACCACACACATCTTTTTTTTCGAGTGATTTATTGAAATAATCATGGGTTTGACAAAATTAATTATTTCACAGTCTTTGTCCACCAAATATGTCATTTTCTGGATGTTTGATTTGAAGAATAGGTCATTTGTCATCTTATGCATGCACTGTTTTAATAGAAAGTTTCAGAATTTTTGATGTTATAATTTGAATACCTCTTAGATTTGTATTCTTTGAATCTTCTCGTTTTATTTGCTTTTTATTTGGATTTACATTTATTTCCTTCTCTCCTCCTTCCCCCTTCTCACATTTCTTTAATGTCTTATGTTATTCAATTGTCTGTAAGAATATTACCAACTGATTATAAGAGCAAATAATCATAATGATTACTGCCAAAAGAAATTGACATAAATGATGCACCACACAGCACACAGAGGTTCTGCATTGCATAGTGCCCTCTTAGGTCTAATATAAGTATAGTTTATAGTAATAAAGCTGATGTTGCAAACATAAACCAACAAAAAGATCATGTGGAAATGATGTTAAGTTATTTTTAAGCCCTTTAGAGTAGCATAAGACCACTTACAGAAAACAATTTGCAAAAGAAGAGTTTTCAATGCAGAATAAATTTGCTGTTCATCTCTGCATTATCATAATGATAAAAAAGATCAAATGCTTGATCTGTTATAACAGATCAAGCATTTGATCTTATTTATCATTAATTGATAATACAGAGATGAACAGAAAATTTATTCTGCATCTTAATTCTCTCTGCAAACCTTTCCTTCATTAATTAAGAGTTTTCAACATTGAAAGGCACAGTATAAAATAACTTTTAGATGGTTTGGTAACCCAGAGTACAGTAGTGAAAACTAAATAATTCAACAAAATGACAGATATTTATTTGGTACCACATTTGTGTATTTTGTTCATATCACATTTTATTTCAGTCAAGCTAATTATGTTTGATTCAGACATACCTTTTAAGGAAAATAGATCGTTGTTTGACTTGTCCCTTTTCACACAGTTCCTTCACATATTTCACACCACTGAGTTCATCATCCCCTCACTCTTAACAGCAGGCCAATGCCCTTGATATCAGCCTTTCAGACACATCAAACCACTCATTTATATAGGTACATGAATTTAATTATTTATTTGTATTTAGTTATTCTGATATATGTATAAATTATATATCTCCATATTTACGTATTCATACATTTATTTATCTATTTATTTCAAATTATTCAAATTTTGATAATCAAGTGTTGTGGTCGAGACCAGACCATCCGAGACCAAAACCAATACCACGACAAAGACTGGGAGGTCCGAGAAGAAGTCCAGAAGTCCAAGTCTAAAGACCAGAAGTCTGAGACCATGACCAAAATCAGCATTTACTTAATTGAGTTTTATGGATAATGTCATATACTTTTTTCTAAATTAATCAAACAGGGTGGCGCAGATAGAATGCAACACCTGCGATTGTTCATTTCTTCAGCATCTTCGGCAAAATATCATTGGCTTTTACTTTATAGGTTAGAACATTATTTTTCAAACATATTGTCAAACAGCTTCTGAACAGATGTCTTCCTCACATCACTAAGAGCAATCAATTTCTTCACATCATCAAATGCATGACTTTTGGACCATTTTGCTTACCTCTGCATCGTACTGTTGTTTTACCATAATTTCCTCTTCTTCCAAATCTATCTGTTCTTGCAACTTCCTCTTGTAACTGAAAAAGAAAAGAAAAGGAGAAAATGAATAAACATTTAAAAATAATGAAATGCAATTTGTAAAAGATATTTTAATATTAACAACAATAAGAAGCAATTTCTTATGGATAGTGAATATGTCACTTCTCTGACTTCCCTTACCCTTTACCTCCATCCCTCCCTCTGAGAAATACTTATAAAGATACGCCTAAAAAGAAAAGTTTTGTCAACTAACAAACTAAGCACTTGTACTGAGTATAATACCCACTATCAAACTGTTTGACTAGTGGACTTAAGAAAAATGATAGGGAGGTTCTCTCAAAACAGAGAACTGGTAACTTTTAATCCAGTCCTTAATAATGAATCTGTTATACTTGTTCATAATATTTAACAACATTCTTCAGTATTTTAGACAATTTAAAACAACAAAACTCCTAAAGTCCTGGCCAGAAATATTTTCAGCACAGTACGAACCATACATTCTTTCATATTTTCATGAACAAATGAATGATAAATGAATGAATGAATGAATAAATAAATAAATAAATAAATAAATAAATAGAAACATACATAAACAAACAAATATTGAATAGTTAAATAACAATTTGTAAATTTTATAAATAAATCAATAAATCAATAAATCAATCAATAAATCAATAAATCAATAAATAAATAAATAAATAAATAAATAAATAAATAAATAAATAAATAAATAAATAAATAAATAAATAAAATATATAACTAAATAAATAAGATAAAAGTATGAAACTTACACTTCACTTTCTGGGTTCAACTCCTCATTCCGACATTTTGAGAGTTTTATTTCCAGTTGCTTGGCAACCTCTGGGTTGAGTTGAGGCATGTTCCTGACCATATGTCTTATATCTGCAGAAGTGAATATCACAAAATATCACAAACACCTGGTGT
Source organism: Eucidaris tribuloides (assembly GCA_001188425.1). Lineage (NCBI taxonomy): Eukaryota > Metazoa > Echinodermata > Echinoidea > Cidaroida > Cidaridae > Eucidaris > Eucidaris tribuloides. Next base: position 11,241 of record JZLH01S0092398.1, on the reverse strand, counting down.
TAACAAAATTCCAAATTCCATAACAAATACAAGTAATACGATTACAACAACACCAAAGTGTGTGCCAAATTTTGTATCAATCTAGTATAGCACAGAATTTTTGATAGAATCCTTTTTAAAGACTGTGTCAGGGATGTGCAAGTACATTACTTCCCTTCATTATCAATACCAAACGGTAGTTTAGTACTTACAAATGGTGTGTTGAAAGTTTGAGATCTATACGTCGTGAATTTGTTGTTTTATGAGAAAAACTAGTAACGACATGTTACCAGAATGTTGTTCTTTCCGTGAGTTTCAATTTTGCTCAAACTGCGAATCGCGGTTATGTGTATCGTCGCAAGACCAGTGGAGCGCACTGATTGGTTAAATGGCTAACCTCCGCACGACCTTTGGCTAATGGCTGATCGGACAATTTTGAAACGGCACGTGCACGTTTGACGTCGCGGATTTTTTGAAAAGGCTTCTGAGTAATTTGAAAAAGGATGAAGTTTAACCGTCCAGATTTTCACCAAAACTCAATATTTTACCCCAAGTCTCTATGAGAGGTGTGTATTTATATTAATCTTCACATTGGATATGATTTCAGCTGATTTCATTCATTTAGATGTTTTTTGACATGCAAATCAACGACACAATCTTTAAGTGCCCTTTGCCTTTACCATTTACCTGTATATTCTTGTAATTATTTATCTTTTTGGGGAGTAAAAAATAATTGGTGTCCATAAATTGACAAACTATCTTCACCACCTATCCCCTACCCTACACACTGTAAGTTACAGCCCACTCCTTTTACTCTACCCCAAGGAAACAAAAAATTGTTATACAAAGGATGCTCCATAATGAAATGTTGAAAATTTCTCAACATATTTAGTCTCCTGACCATATTTATGAAACTTGTAGACTGACATGTCCGTGTCCCATATGACATGCAACTATCTTCCTTCTGTTCAATGAAGAAATGGTGCATCTCTACATGGGGTTAAGTGATAATATATGGGCTCTGCTGTCCTATACAATACCACACATAACTACTTACTATGAAAGTGCAAATTTTTGAGAGATTAATTTTTCGCCACTTGCAATTCTATGACATTCTCGCATGTTTTAATTTCGGAGAACTACAATACAGAGCAAGCAACCACAAGTGGCACATCACTGCTTCTGCAGCAGTCCATGCATTTACACCTCTACAAATACTTAAGACCTGAGAATTACAAAATTCCATTAATTAGCTTGCAAAAAAAAAAAAAATGTATCGTTTCAATTTTTGCACGATCATCAGGCGTGGGCAAAAATGCACAAATTTTGCACAGCGAAAAAAATTCCGATCGTTTCATCAGTATCATTCCTCAATTTGTCATAATTTCAGCTAAAATTTTTGTGAAAATGCCAAAAATATTTCAACTAGTACAGAATCATCTTGAAACTACTCACTTTTCAACACGAGTGATGATATGGGAAGGTTTTGTGCCATTATCACTCCGAAACAAAAAAAAAAAACAAAAAAAAAAAAAAAAAAAAAAAAAAAAAAAAACAGAGAGTAACATGTCGTCACATACTCTGGAAGTAAGAATTGAGAGACAAATATATATATCATATTGTGACAAGAATCTAGTTCCTGTGGAAAATGCACCACATATTAAATTATCTTAGCAGGTTAAAATGTTAATAAGCATTAATTCAGTTTATGTAATATTTTATTTTTGTGGTGTTTATAATCTTTCTTTCTCTTAGTGACGTTGTTATTTTTTGTTTGGCAAGGGTATGATTTTACAGGAACAGGTGCAGAGTAAAATGTTAGGAGGGCGTGAAATCCGTCGGGAAAATTTTGCCGCCAAAAATCTTGTTCTACTAGCTAAACTGGCAAGCCAAACAGCATACAACAGGCAAAAAGACAGGGAACGCGATAAAGTCAGAAAACATTTTTGCTGCAAAGACTTTTTTTTTACTAGCCAAAATCAAGAGAAGCAAAATTCTCTAAAACAGTAAAATCCCCTATTTTTAATTACTTTGAAACATATGGGAGGAGGTCGTCCGCCCTGTCCCTGTGATTTTATAAAATTGTTATAAATATAAGAATATGGCTACATAATCCCTTATCACTATATAACTTGAAGGGATTTTCAAGAATTTTAGTAGGTTAAAAACTCTGAGCTACAAATTCCTTCATGCCATTAGCATCTCTGACGATGATACAAAATGAGGCACTAAATATTGTACTACACAATCATTTATGCTTCAAAAAGTAAAGGCAATGAAAGTGGCATGATTTCCATAATCAGTTTTCCCCCATAGACTCTGTGTGACAAAAAAAAAAAATTCCACTTGATTCATGTGCGGTTATTCTATTCAGACAAATATTCTTTTTAGTGGCAAGCATAACTTTCCAAATTTGTATTCAGTTTATGTCATTGTGTCATGCAGCAACGTAATCAGATACAGATTTTGACATTTTTTATTTTAATGAACCTCCATCAATTTATGTATTTAAAGTGTCTCTCTGTGTGCCTGCTTCTCTTTGAAAACAATTACTTACTTGTCAATATTCATATCCTTCTTGAGCACTTGAAAGTGAATAGCTGCTAAGGCAATCTAGAAAAATGATCAAAGAGGTAGAGATCTTGGAAAGAAAATTAACAATTTCAGAATATTTCTTACAGTATAGAGCATGTCAGGTACTGTTTTCTTCATTTTCTCACATTTATTCATTTCTAAAAATCGAAATTCTGTTTTGCTTCAATCCAATTGCTACGTGTCTCATTCTCTTATAATCACCTGATTTTATGGCAATTTACCCATTGTGTAAGATTGGCCTATAATTTAGGCATTTATTGCACAGGCCATGATATAAGCACCATATCTAAAATTATCCATCGTTGCCGACGACAAGGAACAGCTTTTCACCTTCGCAAATGATGGCGGAGCGGGAAAATGATCTAAACACTCTATCTGGTATAACGTTGAGTACAGTATTACTAGGTCAAGGCTGTAAGTTAAGGCTGATTGATGACTTTATTCTGGATGCAGTAGGACAAAGTTATCCATAACACCAAACTTTAGTTCTCTCAACAGCAAGGCACCTAATGAAATAATTCCTTGCCTAGAACATCCGATTAACTGTGGTACCTTTTCCCTCATAGCGACTTAAAAGACCATTCTTTAAGGCGTTATAACCATCTCAAGATTGTTTTGCTCTGATCATCTCTCATCATTAGAACCAATTGAATAATTTGTATTGTGCTAAAGAAGATACTCTATAGAACATTCTCATGAAAAATTTCCATTATGAACGGCTCTTATTCGTCAAAACAATGATATGTATTTATGTATTTTTGTTTAGGTCAATGAACACAGGCTTGATTGCAAAACATACATTTCCCATAGATCCATCCTGAAGTTACTCGGAAGTTGGTCTAGTTGTTTGCATTAAAGGTAAGATTTTGGTTATTCTGCTACAACAAATTCCTTTGATGAAACAGCCATGCATTTTCTGCATTGCAGAATACTCTGGTCTCACTATTGAACAGACCAGTCCATCCAGCCGAAATGATTTCCGATACCGCACACACCAGTAAATTTCAAGTGAGTAAAAAGCATGGGACTCATTCTAGTGCAAGAGTGAGCCAACTACACCACAAACAGCTTAATTCACTTTCAGTCTTACTAAGACTTTTAAGCATGCAGCCAAATGTGATTACCAAATGCTGATACTGATATTTTTTACTTGCGTGAAGAAGCAAACTAGAATCATGATGCAAAGTCAAATTGTGAACATTGAAAATTGGGCTCCAAAGGTTTTTCAATCGATTCGTCTTAAACCATGAAGCGATTTGCTATGAACACAGTTTGACCTATAAAACACGATTACAGAGTGGAGTTGCGTGAATTTTCAATTAAATTCTTGCTGAATAACAATGGCTTTAGGGCAATGCACAAATGTGTCGCAGCAGCAGATCCATCCATGTATGGATCAATTGACATGTACCTAGAAACATCATGGCCGATACCCTCACTAAAAATTGAATTCATTTGCATTGTTTACAAAGACGGATTTCGTTTTGTTTGTAGGTATCTCAATTGCAGCCAACAATTGCAATCAATATTTGCAATCTGATTTGACCGCTGTGTGAAGAAGGTCTATGTATTACTGTGAAGGTGTGTATAAAAAGGCAGGCATCTGTCAGCAATGATGCGTTGAAGAATT
>JZLH01S0092397.1:58542-68762 GCA_001188425.1 Eucidaris tribuloides | reverse complement strand
GTACCTGCTTTTGTTGTTGTTGGATGCGTCGTTCCAACAGCTGCAACATGCTCATTAACTCTTGCTTGTTTTGTACATTTTTGTCGGCGACAGTAGTGGTCAGCATCGACTTCAACATGGTAGGCCTGTCGGATTCCTTGTCAACGTCGTACTTACTTCCACGTGCAGCATGTGTGTGTCGGTGATGCGTCAAGTCCGATATCAAATCAAAACCCTTCCCACAAATATTGCATTTGTATTTCTTCTCGAAGACATCATGATGTCTGACACGTTGATGGGTCTGAATCTGACGCAGCTTCTTGAAGAAATCTCCGCAAAGCCCGCACCGGTATGAACCTGGCATGCCTTTGCGTTTGCCTCGTATCCGCTTGGGCGATCCTTCCTCGCCTTTAGCGAAGGCAGCCTTGCAATCAGGATGCTCAGAGACATGTGCAATGAGGTAAGCTTCAGTCGGGAACACGCTACGGCACTTGAGGCACGGATACGTCTCGGGTCCATGGATGGTCTCGTGCTGACGCTGGTGGTCACGATCGCTGAAGGCCTTTCCACAGATGCCGCACTTGAAAGGTTTCTCCCCACTGTGGATTCTCTGCCAATGCCGCTTCAGATGGCACTTGCGTCTGAAGGCCTGGTGACACTCCGCACACTCAAACGGACGCTCATTGCTGTGCGTACGTCTGTGCCTCATCAGCTGGCTGGCATGTTGGAACGTCATGTTGCAGACAGGGCAGGCATGGATCTCTGGCATCTGTGCCCCATTTTCATTGATGACTAGAGCATCACCATTCAAGGTGAAGAATTCACCATTTGGAGGTAGTAGAGAAATTCCGGTAATCGGTGCGTGACCATTTTCCAAACCCTGGATGATTGGCGCTTGATAACCCACCTCTACGACATCACTATTGCTGCTAGGGGTGTCCCGCCTTAAGTCAACCGCCACAGGAGTGGGTACCGGTATCTGCAGAGCCATTGGAATGCGAAGAGCAACCGCCACCCCACCCTCAGACTTCTTATCAACAACCTCTTGGCTTTTCTCCCCCTCATTCTCTGCCCCCTGGAAACAAATATGCTTACGCAGACTGGATTTGGATATGTACTTCTTTTTGCAGACCTTGCATGGGTAGAAATTCTCTGATGATTCCCCATCGATGGGCTGACTGGGGCTACTCACGGATCCCGTCTCCACGTCGAAGATGCCATCTTTAGAGTCATCCCCGTCATTGCTTCCGTCGGGACCTTGCGACTCCAACTCCTTACAGTGTATAATGGTCCCATCCACAATATTATATCTAGTCACATCTTTGAACATAGACCCATCTCCTTGGGTGGTCACAATCCTCTCCACGTATTTCCCACCCTTTTCACTTATATTCTCTTTTAATTTCAAGTACTCAAGAACCTTTGGTGTCTGTCCATAATTGCTACCCGTATGTCCATTTGCATCATTTCCTTCGGCAAGTCCTCCTCCTGCTCCTCCTATTTCAGTACTGGCTTGGTGCACGGCTTGCATCTTCAGTTCCACAGCGTCGGCCGAGTCGAAGCCCTCGATGCACTTGCGGAAGTCGTCCAGGATGCTGCCGGAGTCTACCAGAGATGACTGCTCACCATTTTGTGCTTCGGTTTTCATGTCTGGAAAGAAGAAAAAAAAGTAACAAAAATTAGAATAAACAACAAACAGGTTTCAATGATGCAATTCACTACATCTCAAAGATACTGACAGGTCAAGAGAGGAAGAATATATTTACTTATTCATTTTTTAACTAATCAGGACAATCAGGAATTGGGATTCAGGAATTGATAGTTTAAATCAATGTTTTCCCCCACAATTTACAGACAATAATTGGGAAAATACCCCAAAACTTTGCATACAACAATGCTGAAAATGTTCTTTGCGAACCACACTTACTTCAAAATCAAGAGTAGAGTGATTATCAAACTAAAGTTACTTTACATTAAGTGTGGTGACTTGTGGAACATTTGCCAAATACCACTAATACCATCTTCACTCTCGTTTTGATTGGGGAAAAAAATAATGAAATATGAATTGGTTGATGACTGTACCATCCTTAAATCTTGAAATTCCTGATCGACCATTCTGAACACACGACATGCAGAAAATGCATATTTAACATGTTAGTTCCCGCAATTTACCTATTCGGCCAGGTTGCCGAGATATGAGGAGTAAAGCATGGGTCACCTCTTTTTTGTTGTTTTTGTTTCTCAAACACAGAATGCAACCCTGTCAAATAATCCTAAAAATATATACTTTTATAGATCAACTCGGTTGCCTCGAGTTGATACATTCAGTGAGAAGTATATCAATTGTGCAGATCTCCATGGTTTTATTTCTTCCTCTTGATTCGGCCTGACATTTAAGTGGCATTTTACAATATTATCTTGCACAAAAAGAAACATTTCGCAACAAGGTAATATCAAGAAGATCCTCCGGTTTGATGGTCTGACAACGTGTCACATTCTATATCGACGAGGCACTCCACTGGCTTCACGAGAGAATTGAAGTGTGTCGCCGTTATACGGCCGTCTTTGTAACCGCCACCACGCCAGCGATGATTATTGCATCTACGACGGGGAGAAGCTCGCCCCGGGGCACCGATATGGTTGCGCTATTCATGTCCAATTGAAGGGTAACCTTGCATGAAAATACAGATCTATAGTTATTACATGGGATCACTTCCTTTGAGTCGAGTTTAATCCTCAAATGTTGGACCACGACACGTACGTACATGAACAAACTTCATTGTCATTGCCAAGCATTCATATACACACACATAAACGAACACACACACACACACACACACACACAGACAAGCACTAACTTTCAACCCCCAAGGACATGACGACTTTAAACAAAATGACGAAACTGACGAACTGAAACAAGCTGGTGTGTCACAGGGTGGATTAATTTCTGTATTTGTGATGTCCACTCTGTAACTGGATCTTTTCATTGAATGCAGACACTGTATCTCTCACCAAATCAAACATGTACTCTCAGATGCTTAAAACAATAAAACCAGTTCACAACAGGTAGTTACGGTTATAAAACTAATAACTACTTTATTGTACACTATAATACATAATTGATATTGATATTACAATCAGCATAAGAAAATATGCAAGGTGTTTTACACAATAGTATAGTTAAAGTACACGCATGGCATGCGTTCTCTGCCTCTTCTATTTGAGTCTGCAATAAATCTTGCTTCAAATGGCTTGTGTCGTCATATGTTCAGTGAAGTCCCTCAGGATCCCTCACTCTCTCGTACTCAAGGACTAACAGCTCGATAGCCTCGCATAGATTGAATTGCCCCACATCAGCAGGGGTCGCGCTAACTTTTTTTAAACTAGCCAGACGGACTAGTCAGCTGAAATTTTAGGTAGTCCGCCAGAATTCTGGCTAGCCCGCCAAAAATGACAAATAGTCCGCCTGTTTTTGAATAACACATGTTTAATATCGAAGAGAATAATGTAAAATATGTAATCAAAAGCTGGCAATAGCCATCTGCCACCAGCTAACCCCTTCCCGCCTTTCTCCACCCAAGGCTCCCGATGTCGACAAGGCTCCAGGCCTCAACTAAAGAACAGTTCAGGGTCACGGGTTCGTGCTGGTCATCTTCATCAAAATGAGAAGCTCTGAAGCAATTTACGAGCGTGTTTTTACTTGATCAAGTATAAAGGAACGAAGGGGGAGGACAAGGAAGAAGAAGGAAAGGAAACGAGTAGAAAAGAAGAGAAGAGAAAAGAAAATAGAAAAAGAAAAGGAAAAAATAGAAAAAAAGAAAAGAAGAGAAAGAACATAATTTTAGTTTAGAAAAAAGGGCGATGGAGGAAGAGAGAGGAGAAGATGGAGAGGGGAAGAAGAAGGAAGAAGGAAGTGGGAAGGAGAGAGGAAAACGGGAGCGGAAGAAGAAGCAGGAGAAGGGAGGGAAGGGGAAAGAAAGAAGGAGGAAGAAACAGAGGAAGAAGAGGAGGGGAAGGGGAAGAAGAGGAAGGAGAAAGGAAGAAAAAGAAAAAATGAAAGAAAGTAGGAAGAGATAGAAAGAAAAAGAAAGCGGAAGAAAAAGAGGAAGGGGAAGGGAAGAAAAAAGGAGAAGAGACGAACGAAGAGAAAGGAAGGAGATCGGGGAAGGGGACAGAAAATTCAACAAAAAAAGGAGGGGCAAGAGGAGATAAGAAGAAGAGGAAGAGTAGGAGGAATGGGGGAGAGAGAGGCGGAAGAAGGAGGGGAATGGGAAGAAGTAAGAAGAGGGAGGGAAGGAAGAATAAGAAAAAGGAAAGAAAGGAGGAGAAGAAAAACAGAAGAGGAAGGGAAGGGGGAGAAAAGAACAAGAAAAGAAAAGGGGAGAAGAAGGAGAAGAGAAGAAGAAAGAAGAAGAAGAAGAAGAAGAGAGAGAAGAAGAAGAGAAGAAGAAGAAGCAGAAGCAGAAGCAGAAGAAGAAGAAGAAGAAAGAGCAAGCAAGAAGAAGAAGAAGAAGGATAGAGGAGTGGGGAGGAGGAGAAGGTAAAGATTGATAGCATTTATTTTCTTCAACTCATTTTGTGTGTGTCTTGTTTGTGTGTTTTCCATTCGACAGTCGCACCTCTTTCATTCAGTTCTTTAGAATAAATAAAGGGAAAATTTGATTTATATGATATTTTTCAAAGTAGTAACATTTGTTTTAAAGCAATATTGATATGTTTGTGTTGTTTTGTGTGTCTGATTTGCAGTTGCCTAAGCCAAGATCACTGAAGTCGGAGTCGCGACTAGCATGAGCTAGTAGTCCACGACATCCGCATTAATTGCCAGAGACTAAAAATTTACCGCCAGTTTGTGACAGTGTGGACCATAGACTGACATATCGTCAAAACATGTATAATGCATCGTGGCGAGTATCAGGGGACTAACGTTTGTAGCATGAAAGTTAAAAAAAAAATGGTGATTTTTAAAACGTAACTTACCATATCATTGGATTGGCCTGACTATGAAAAACACTGAGCACAATCTGTTTAAATGATTTCGCTGCTCCATACGTACATCGGCCTATTGAGCTATCCACTGTTAGGAGGAACTACCGCTCGAAAATATCCAGCGATTGGATATCGAAATTAGCTACGCGAGTGAGTTTTTGGACTAACGCCTCTGGCGGCGAAAATCGTGTTAGCTCACTACACGGCCGCCGTCGTAAATTCCGACTACATGTCTTAGTATTGACTTCATGGGCGGCGGCGATGATGAGTTGAATCTGATGCTTGTAGGCGGGGGCCGCGCCGAGGTTACAGATTATTTCGCGGCCAGGAGTTTTTGTTATTTGCGTTCGTTATTTTGTTCGAATAATACATCAGATTTTGAGTTCATTCATGTTACATAAAATCATGGCAACACTCGGTGCGGACACTTACGGAATATTTTTCAGCTAGCACCCGGACTAGTAAATATAATTTTGGGGGATTTTTTGGGTAGTCGCCGGATTTTTGGCTAGCGCATTGGCTTAGCGGCTACGTTAATTTACGACCCTGATCAGTGTTGTCTGGCCCTGACTTGTGTGTTCCTCACCCCGTAACAAAAACACCGTACTTCAATTTAGATTAAATATGAACATTTATCTAGGATTATTCCTATAAAGTTGAGCAGTTGAATTTAAAATCGGCAGTGAAGGTTTTAGAAAAGTGATTAGAAAAATAAACATTGCATTGTATTACGTTCATTAACTACCTTGCATATATCAATGCATTTAAAGCATGTCTATGTTTTAAATCACAAATTAAATGACATTTCAAAAGTTAAATCACAATTAGAATGTAGACAGCTGCAAAGAATTAAGTGTTAAAATTATTCACAACTTATCGCTTGGTGTAACAAACTGCTGGATTTCCTGATCCTTCAGACCGGCTCAAGGTGTCCTCGCCCGAGCATGCATACGCGTCCCACATAGATTTGCTCAAGCTCTTGATGGAGTTTGCTGCATAACTCGACCCTCTCGAAATCAGATCAGCTTGATTTATCTTTGAATTATGCCTACTTATTTTATACCACAAAATATTCATGGTAATAATATAACAAGGTAAATTATATAGACTGGATAGCATGATAATAAATATAGACATTAAAGCTTACATAAATAGCTGACCATCTAAAGATACAACAATAAAGCTTATATAAATGATGACCTGATCCTATAAATGTGCATTTTGAGGCTTGCATATGTAACATAATATGAGCTTGCCGCCTGCAGAGACAATGTACTGCTAAAGGTTGTATATATATACCTGAGAACATGTGGCATATGGCTTTGCATAGTGTCTGGTTTTCTTGACCATGAGATAATGTTGGTCAGCATAACAGCATTGTAAAGTACTTCTTTGTCTATCTTTTTGTGCTAGTCAACATTATAATATATTTCTTTGTCAAACAATGTACTACTAAAGGTGGTATAACTATATAACCCTGAGAACAATGTGGCAATAAGGCTTGCATAATGTCTGGTCATCTTGACCATAAGATAATGTTCGTCAGCATTGCAATGTGCTTCTTTGTCTATCTTTTTGTGCTAGTCAACATTATAATATATTTCTTTGTCAAACAATGTACTACTAAAGGTGGTATAACTATATAACCCTGAGAACAATGTAGCAATAAGGCTTGCATAATGTCTGGTCATCTTGACCATGAGATAATGTTGGTCAGCAGTGCAATGTACTTCTTTGTCTATCTTTTTGTACAATATATTTCTTTGTCTGACTCTTGGTACTGCTCAGCAATATAATGTATTTCTTTGTCCAACCTCTTATATTTCTTTGTCTGAACTTTTGTATTGATCAGCAATCTTTTCTTAATATCTCTCTTACATTGATCAGCAGTCTGTTCATACACGTGTACAGCAAGTACTATACTGGAATGAAATCTATTTCATGATTTTCCATATAGCATCTCTACAGACATTTATTACAACTAAATATCAGCCAAGAATATGTGATAAATATACATATAAATCAGTCATCTCATGACATGGTGGGTGGAGTCATCGCAGCAGCGAAAGTAAAACAACATATTTGGTAATCCCCAAATGCCTGATGTTAGTGACCTTTGACCTAATAACTTTGGTTCTTTCCAAGAAGATTTAATCTCAGTTAGTGTCAATATGCAGTTAAGTAGTTTCAATCCTAATTGATGAGCCTTTGTCAATCAACTTACATTCACAACAAATAAAATACCTCAATTAAGTATGTATTTGTGTGTATTTACAGTACTTGTACAATTTATACTACATGTAATAGTTTTCACATTATACTGTTCTGTGTATTTCACCTCCGAGTTCTCCGAGTTCAGTTCCGATGAAAATTTCATAGATACCTCAACAAAATTGTATGTCTGGCAATAGTGTCATGTACTTACAAAAAGTAAATAACAGTAAACGTGGAATAGGAAGCACAGCAAAACAAAATACCAACATGCATTACCAACCTTCCCCCACCGCAACATACACACACAAACAAATACACACATTCAAACACATTGCCTGAAATGTACTAATCATCATGAATTTCCAAATAGATTCTAAAAGGCGACAAGGCCACAGCTTGTAATTATGTGTAGATTCTCTTTCTACTAATCAGTGCATATAAGCTCTTAGCTGCAGATCACATCAATGGTTAAACATGTCTATTCTTTCTGTTTAAGAAGTGAAAAAGGTCAAACTTGGGGCAAACTACTTTTTTTTTATTCTGAAGAAAATAACCTAATCATTTTTTCAAATCAAATCTATATAAAATTGAAATCTACAGTCAAACCTACATCAATAGTAACTACAAGACACGTACAGAAAAACCAGAAATTTTTCGCCAATTTCTGCCAGTCGAGATTCGGGAAACTTTGTGTCTACACTCGAATGCCAATACAAGACTTTGTCGGCACCTATTCGTGAAAGTTTGCAGAAGTTTGCATGTTGCAGAAGTTTATTGTTACGTGTTTTTCAGTACAGTAATTGTCTGCTAAATTTAGATATATCTCCACTCTCGTATGGATTGATGGAGGGGACAAAATCTCACAAATGAATTATGAACCAGACAAAACAGGGTTTATCCCCCCCCCCTTTTTTTTTGCACTACATCAGGTAAATTGAACAATTTCGAATATTTCAGATGTCACAGACAAAGGGGCAAACGAACAAAGACTGGGTAACATGTTATAAGTAAACATACATACAGGGGGGTATCGCATCTTTTTGTTTGCAAAACCCAGAATAAACATACTACAAACCAGTTGATAAAAATGTGAGCTCATTGTTACAGAATGAATCACAACTGTGTGACCTTTATTCATGTATTAAGCTAGTTAATGAGTGTAAGTATTCCTGAAAGTTATTGCAGAATTAACCACTTTATTTTTATATCATTAGAAGGGGGATGTGGTTATGTGCAGTGTTGAGTTGAATGGCACTTTAGATTTATAATGAAGATACACGCAGAGGTCATGCATGCACCTTCTGTGTACTGTAGTTTACATGGTTGCCGATTTAAATCAATGGTAATTCAAATCACCATTTAATTTTTTTTTTTAATTGGTGATTTCAATAAAATAAATCAAATTATTGATCTAAATTACTATACAAATCATGATTTGAATTGTGATTTAAATCATGATTTAAATCACCCCTTCAAAAAGCATTTTAAAAAAAATCACCAACCCTGGTATTTTCATTTCATGCTTACATATTATATTGGTCTTTTTGGTGACAGAATTTATCTATTTTCTGTTCTGCCATACGTATTTAGTTGAGAACATTACCTCAATGCACCATGGCAACTGACTTACTCACATAGAAACCAGAACTTTTATTACATTCACAAGCAGAACAACCACACCACAATAAACATGACTCTTTTTTGTTTGGAGATGAGGGGGTTTGCAGCAGAATGCACATGGAGGTGAAAACACCTATTCCTTGTTTCATGAATAGGAACCAATGTCCGAGTTGTTGTGGTTTTTTGACCAGTCATGGATGGATCCAATCACCTTTAAAATTTGGGTGAGGGGCCTTGACTTAATTTCCCCCCCCCCAAAAAAAAAGAAAAATATAATAAAGTAGAAAGACAGGGTGCAGCAAAATAAAACATGGGTGCATGTCATGTAAAAATTGTAGGCCTACACTTTTATATTAGCACAGGCCGAAATGAGACCAATGTCTGAGGATTTTTCTTGAAAAGGTAACTATCAATAGACCTGCCCTATATTGCATAAAACATTTACCAGAAAAAAAACCCTCTTTTTTTATTTCAACTATGTATGGTAAAATCAATGATAATCAAGCGAACCAAAGTTTTCAGATTTACCAGTGATATTTCTCTCGTAAAAGTTTTTATGCAATAGGGTCCTGAATTTCCCCCTCCCCCTATAGTCGGTATAGTGTCTCTCTCCTCCCCAAGACCAAAGATATTAAGATAGCCACGATAAAACTCTCTGACAGCTGAGCGGCTCGCAACCTCACTCATGTTTCTCTTCAATGTGGAGCTGCGCAGCCCTGTCAACAACAAGTGACATAAATACAAACTATTCCAAGTATGATAAATCAATGGTGGAAACGGATACCTTGCAACTACAATGAAAGAATGTCAACCATGCCAACCCCTTGAACAGTCAGACCTGGCTGCTAGTCTCCTCTGACAGGCTGTTGAAGAGTGTAATTAGCGTCTTAATTTGCACAATGAGTGACAGAGGCATTTGAGTTTCTTCCTCTGTGGAAGAGAGGGACAATGAACCCCCTCCCCCCCCCCCAAAAAAAAAAATTGCTTGCAAAACTATGGCACAGAAGAATGCACATATTCATGTGGGTCAATGCCTACCTCTGCAATATTTCAAAATAATCACAAAATCATTATCGAGTATTCAATATTTTGTAACATCAAATAATTTTGATATTATCAAAAAATCGCCCAGCACGACCCAAGGCATTTTATAATAATGTTTTACAGTTAGCCTGCTTTGTAAACTTTATTATTACCTCCATTTTCTCGTTGAAAATAAAGGTAGCAGACTAGCTGCAAGAGTTTGCTTGACTAAATTTATATTCAATGATAGGATGTAATATGTAGTACTTGGAACGCATGGTCATAGTATGATTTTACTGCATTCATACCATGAAATATAGGCCTACCTGCACTTCATCAAGCAAGGTGTGAAAAAAATACAATAAAATTTAAACAAATCAATATATAAATGATCGCAC
>JZLH01S0092397.1:46605-58517 GCA_001188425.1 Eucidaris tribuloides | reverse complement strand
CCCTTGTGCAGCTGACGGACAAAGGTTTGTTTCTATTCATTGCTTTTTCTCATAGAAATCTATTGGATTAGCCGCTGTTTTCAACATATTTTTCTTCTTGCGTCACTCTAATCTCATTTTCTTTTATCTATGTATCTTCTACTTGCTCTTCACCGCTACCGCCTAATACTGCTAATCAAGGACACAACCTCTGCGCCGGATATAAATCCGTTATGCCCTCTCGGGCCGGTATCCTGCAATTCTAGGGTCCTGTAATATTCCCCATCCCCTACTCAGTCGGTAATAGTGTCTCTCTCCTTCCCAGGACCCCACGATATTAAACAGCCCACGATAAACTCCTCTGGACAGCTGGAGCGGCTCGAACCTCATCATGTTTCTCCTCAGTGGAGCTGGCGAGCCCCTGTCAACACAAGTGACATAAATACAACTATTCCAAGTATGATAAACCTTCTAAGTGGTTGGGAACGCGATACCCTTGCATCACTTACATCGGAAGGACATTCAACATGCACCTTGAACAGTCAGAGCCTGGTTGCTAGCTCTCCTCTGACGGTGTTGAGGTGCTATTTAGCGTCTCTAATTTGCACAAATGAGTCGACACGTCAGGCATCTTGAGTTTCTTCCTCTGTAGGTAGAGAGGGACAATGTTAACCCCTCCCCCCCAAAAAAAAACTTGCTGCACAAACTATGGACGAGACTGCACATATCGCACTGGTGGTCATGCCTACCACCGCAATTATGAAATAATCAAATCATTATCGAGTATTCAATATTTTTAACATCAATAATTTTGATTATTATCAAACAGCAGCCCGGGGGGGGCGGGGGGGGGGGGGCACGACGCTCCCTGAGGTCTCGCAAACTCTCTTATGATAACATTAGAAAAACATCCGTTATAACATATAGTTTTGTGGCCCTTTGGAGCCTGATATCTGAGCACAACGTACTTGTAGCCAAATGAACCGTTGAAAAACTTTATCCCTTGCCATATAGTTGATTTTGCCCCAAGTTTAAATTAAATTCTTAATCCGTTTTTATTAACAAGGTCACGCCTAGTATCTTAACATTTGACCTCTTTCCTACTTATGCTGACTTGACCCTAATAATAAATTGACGGTCCCTGTTATGGAATCTACCACCAAGATTTGGTTACAAATGGTGTCTTGTTGGTTAGGAAGTTACCTAGTTTGTAGCTTATGTGGCCCCTCGCCCATGTGCTCCCGGGGGGCGGGGGGGGGGGGGCTGGTGTACCTATTCCACGGATCTATTTTTTCTTTTATTTTTTCCCTTTTTCCCCCCTTTGGAGGATCATTCCCACAAGTTTGGTCTAATCCCTGATGGTATCGTGAATTTTGCCTATAAGCGCCTACTCCCAAATCTATTGCCCTTGCGGGCCAACGGGCCCCCTGGGCATTTGGTCATGAAGAAACATTTATTCAGAAATATTAGATGGTATCTACACACAAAGTGGCCTTAACTAACTATTTCTGGATTCTAGAGAAGGAGGCCAATGACCACCAAGAGAACTTGTACTTATTTGACCTTTGACTACATATGTGACCTTTGACCCCCAAATAATCATTGAGGTCCTGTTACGCATCTACCACCCAGTTTTGGTTATCATAGGCTTGTGGTTAGAAAGTTACTAGTTTGGGCCCTTAATGGCCCTGCCATGGGCCCCAGGTGGGCTGGTGTACCATTTCCATGAAACCCTCTTTCCTCCCCCCCCTGAGGAATCATTCGAACAAGTTTGGTCTAAATCCACTGATGTGAATGTAAATTGTTCCTATAGGGCTACCCGCAAACTTTTTCGCCCCTGGGGCCAACCGGGCCACCCTGGCGCATTGTCATGACGAGAACATTAATTCGAGCACACTATAGAAGGTATTACACACACACTGGCTTAACTTAAACAATTTTCTGCGATCTAGAGAGAAGATGTTTGAAACTACCTCCTATTTGGCCCTTTAGTGGCCTGCCCTGCACCCCGGTGCAGGTGGACAGTGAGCCTTGGAAATAATCACCCCACCCCTTACAGGGATCATTCTGCCAAGTTTGGGCAGTCCAGCTACATTGCCATTTGGACGAAGAGCTGAACAATGTGGCTAAAGTTATCGCACGACGAACGACGCCACACCGACACGAGCACGGACGAACGCGCACGACGACCGACGAACGAGACGACGGACAAAGCTGATCGCAATAGCTATTGAGCTTTGGTCACGTGAGCTAAAAATCGCCCAGCAGGAGCAGGTATGTTTATATAATTGTTTTCGTAGCCTTGCTTTTCTAACACTCTTATCTTTTCCACTCCATCTTTCCTTGGAATCATGGTTAATCTGGCTGCAAAGTTTGCTTGCTAATTTATATTCAATGATAGGATGTTAATGACTTAGTACTTTGAACCATGGTCATTAGTACTCATGAATTAGGACTCCCACTTATTAACAAGTTAAAAAAAATACATAAAAACATTTTAAAACTTCATATTATAAATACATACTTGTTAATTAATGAAAATGATGTAAATATTAAACTTTTGTGGATCAATTTGTGTGTTTCTTTATTTTGTGGAGCGGGTGTTAGGGTGATTGGGTGACCTTGGGGTGTCAGGATTAGGGCGTAGTTAGGAGTTTTGAATGTGTTTCTACGTAAATGTTCCAACATTTTGTAACCGACAATTGCTAGACGATTATTTCATGCATATCCCCTGATTCACCCTAACACTGAACCTAAGCTTCCCTATTTGACTGCCGAAAACAATGGCAACCTAACCTTAACTCTTGGTTCTTCTAGAGATATTGTCACAGAGTCAACTGTCGCCGGAGTAAATGTTGGATTACCCGTATCGACTCCTACTTGTATGTGGCGTATTGTTTTCATGTATTTTAAAGTCTGTACATGAGACTAAGACACAATCTCAGAGATTTTCCTATTCTGCATTTTCCTCACAAATAGGGGACAGCCTTTGATCTTGGGCGCCACCAACTAACCCTTCTGCATCTTGACCGTGACTCTGACCTTGCCCTCCCTCACTTTGGTTCATAGAAGGTGTCTATGTTCAGAGCGATAATTAGAGTCGACATGACCTACATTAGGACATGTTGTGAGAGCTGATATTAAGAAGCGCATGATGACAATTCTGCGAGAGAAAAGCATGAGAAAAGTGAAAACTGAGAACATGTTTCTCTAAAGAAAATCAGTTATGATATACAGTAATATGCAAATGTAATGGATACACTAGAGCTGCCAATGTTTACTGAATTATTTTGAAACTCTTCAAAAATAGGAAGGATGAAAGAGAAGAAAGAAAAAATATTAGTCAGCGTAGAGTAGCTACATATAGTAGCTAAGTAGTAGTAGTAGTAGTAGTAGTAGTAGTAATAGCAGTAGAAGTAGTAGTAGCAGCAGCAGCAGTAGTAGTTGCAGTAGTAGCAGTAGCAATAGCAGCAGCAGTAGCAGTAGTAGTCATCATCATAGGAGTCGTAAGAGTAGGAGCAGCAGCAGCAGCAGCATGCAGTAGTAGTAGTAGTAGTAGTAGTAGTAGTAGTAGTAGTAGTAGTAGTAGTAGTAGTAAATGTAGTAGTAGTAGTAGTAGAAGTAGTAGTATAGTAGTAAACAACTTGAAGTAGTAGTAATACAGTAGTTATTGTAGGAGTAGTAACAGCTGGTGGCAATAGATTATAATTCCAACATTTCCATGAACACGGTAATTTATAAACAACTACTGCCTGTCAACACTGTTTTATCTCTTGCAGCAAAAGTTACTTCATGGCTTCCAAGAAATACTGAAGGAAACAAAATATTACACTTAAAGTTATCATTTTCTTCTTACTTTCATTTTTAATACACACACACTTAGTAAAATTTGTCACGAATTCCACCAGTTCTTCTTTTATTCTGTAAATCTACCTGTTAGAATTCCCAACTGCTAACGGGTATCATGCCTGTAAATCATATATTTTTTGCACGAATCCTGCACAATCGGATAATTATCTTCTAATTGTAATACTTATCGTACTATTATTTTACACTCAGTGGCACAAAATTCAACTTGGGTTCGAAATTAAAATTGACAAGTTAATCCCGTAACAAGCCTTCTGAGAGAAAAAAAGAGTGCCAAAATGCACAGAAATTTACCGCAAACAGGAGACGGCCACGTGAGCATGATTTGACACTAGCACATCAGGAAGGAATCGACCAAAACTTAATTACGGGTTATAATATGGGTAACGACAGTTTAGCCCAAGGAAGAACCTACCCCCAACAAAAAAAAATCATGTTGAATACAAGATACGCAAGTATACATGCTATATAATTTGATTCAGTTGTTTCAGAACCACAAATGGGTAGTTTCGGACAGAAAATACTGTCAATCTTCAATTCTATTCATCGCGGATACAATCGATCAATTTCAAATTTACCAATTATGATTTTATACTTCTTGTCAGATTGAGGAGGATCTATTTTGTTATTTTCTTCTTCCTCTTCTTCCTCCTCATCTTCTTCTTCTTGTTCTGCTTGAAAGTCAACGACCGCCCCATGTCCAGTCTAACAACTCACACATGATATTCAATGGGGACAAGTTTTAGCTTCGTGATGGCAATTACAAAACACAAGATACAGTATATCTGTAGGAGGCTTTTTCGGTATCGTTTTCCTTTTATTTATGAACAACTTGGAATATCGGTGACTTTTCTCCGCAACTGATTTTGGTGATGGAATCTGGGCATATACTGCTCCCCCTCCAGGGAGAATATTTTTGCCCTAGCCCTGCATTCAAGCTGACTTCGACTTGAAACATTAACGAGAAAAGCCAAAAAAAAAAAAAGATGATAACGACTCTTTAAAAAAAAAGGATGAAATTTACAATATCTATTGCAGCGGTCTTAAGTTTAGTATTCTCTTCCTTATTACGCAGGTCTGTGAAAGGAGCGGAGTATTTGATGCGGGGTATCGGGTCGGCTTTCCGGGCTAACATAATCACGTTCCATGCTCGACTTACAACAACCATACCATATAACTCTGCACTGATTTCAGGGGTCGATGAACGGCTGGCTAACTTTTTTTTACTTCTTCTTTCTCAAATTTTTTTTTCTTCCTTCATCACTATCACTCTCATTCTCTTCTTAATATCAATGTGATACTTTCAAGAGGTTTTGAAGAAGATATTTTTATACACCCTCAATCATAATGGTTCCAGCAATGATGTTAAGCAAGATGTTGTCTAGAACTTCCTTTACATGTACAGGTGTATGTGTCTGTATGTTTTTTCATTCTCTTCCACAATATTAACACATACAGTAAGACAGCATCCAATCACATAATAATGACTTTTGCAGTCACAAACTGGAAAATAATGATATCATTATCATGCCAGTGATACTATACCACTTTCAATACCGAACACACATTATACATGAAGTATTAAAAAAACTCATTGATATTTTTGAGGCATGGCACTGAGAAAGTAAATAAAGATCACAACAATGAAATCTGAGTGATGTCACAATTTTATAAATTGTTCAATTGACTGAATGAAAGTCATTTGTCTAGATATTGTCGGTTGTCCGGCAGAAGGGCCCTAGCATATGTTCCCGGCAGAAGGGCCTTAACACTAAATTGTCTCTAACATGAAAACCATTGGCTCTCTTCATGTGAAATCAAAGTAGTGTGATATTTTCAGAGCCTTCTGTCAGTGTGTTTAAGTACAAATATTAAATAAGGCAATATTTCTCAAATTAGAGAAATGTTACTATCAAGGCCCTTATGCCGGGAACATTATGCTAGGGCCCTTCTGCCGGACAACAAACAATATGGTGTATTTTTCATATGTTTTCAATTTGATAGTTATGTCATTGACCATAAAATGGAACATAGGTTTCTACAATACAATTTTGGACTAAATACTCTCCATTATTTACTCAATAAATCTCAATCTTTCTATTCACCAATCAAGAAAGAGCAAGCAGGATTCTTTTCTTTCTTTCTGTTGTTTCCATTGTGGACAATACCTACACACTACCTGGAGGCTGTTTATTGTTTACCATGGAATACTACATCAATTGTGCTGTTTACACAAACGTCTAGTGAAAGTATGGCCTTGTAAACAAAGGTTTCATATGTCAAGGTGGGCACTATACACCAGGGATCACGGTTGTCTCCGGTGAAGGCATATATTCAATAGGATTTAATAATTCAAGCCTAGATTACCCAATCGGATGATATGGGCTGGGGAGGACTAGGGGGTAGATTAGTGGGGCTTTATCAGTGTGTACATACATAGCAATGATTCATAGTTTTTTTCTTCTTCTTTTCAACCCACATGGACGACAGCAATTTACTTATGTTTTGCAAATATTCTCAGAGCTTTTTAGCATTTCCGTTTTGTATTTGATATTCACCATTTGAAAATTAGGAAGAAAATAATGAATGCAAAGATATTGAAGTTCAACACAAAGCAGAGAATGTCTACGTGTACACATGTAGAAAAGGGTTTGCTTTAAAGATTGTGTCAGGGATGTGCAAGTCCATTACTTCCCTTCATTATCAATACCAAACGGTAGTATAGTACTTACAAATGGTGTGTTGAAAGTCTGAGATCCATACGTCATGAATTTGTTGTTTTATGAGAAAAACTAATAATGACATGTTACCAGAATGTTGTTCTTTCCGTGAGTTTCAATTTTGCTCAAACTGCGAATCGCGGTTACTGTGCACCGTAGCAAGACCAGCGCAGCCCTCTGATTGGTTAACGGCTATCCCCTGCACGACCTTTGGCTAACGGCTGAATCCACCATTTTGGAACGGCAGGTGCACGTTTGAAGTCGCGGATTTTTTGAAATTGCTCCTGAGTAATTTGAAAAAGGATGAAGTTTAACCATCCAGATTTTCACCAAAACTCAATATTTTACCCCAAGTCTCTATGAGAGGTGTTTATTTATATTAATCTTCACATTGGATATGATTTCAGCTGATTTCATTCATATAGATGTTTTTGGCGTGCAAATCAATGACACAATCTTTAAAGATAACTGGATCGATACATCATACATACTTGTAGAAAGAGATAGACAGATATATAGATAGATCGATAGATAGATAGATAGATAGATAGGTAGATAGACAGATATATAAACACAAAGACAGATACAAAATAAGATACTATAGACGTACATGAAGGATGGATAGATCAATAGAGAGATAGATACGTAAATAGGTGAGAGATAGACAGATAGACAGATAGATAGATAGATAGATAGATAGATAGATAGATAGATAGATAGATAGATAGATAGATAGATGGATTTCCTTCTAGATACCAATTGCACCTACATTTTGCATACATGTAGCTGGATAAAGTGTAAGTGATCAGGAAAAAGCACGAAGATACCACTGAACTAAAACGTCATGAATAAATGACAAAGTAGTAAGTACACAAGAGAATCCAGGTTTATGCTACCTGGGAATCTGACGTATACAGAGGCATTTACAGAACGTTTCCCATCAAAAACAAGATTCAGAATCTCTTTAAACATTCAAAACATTACAGCCACACACAATTCTTAGATGTGTATGAAGGCAAATATTAATAATATAACATAGTTTATGAGATAATTGAAATGTATACTTTCAAAAGTATTATAATTTGTAAAACGTGAAAAATACAGAAGTACTCACAAGCACACCCTTCTTCCTCTCTCCCTGTGCAGCCACGTGACTGTTAGTATTCCTAACTCCAATAAACAATAATTTGTGTTGCTGTATTTGACAATCCTTGGAAATATGAAGTAGTAATTTGGTAATTATTCCAGTAATGACTGCATTGCTTCCGATATACACGATATATAAGAAAAAGGTTTCTGCGCAAATTTGGCAAATAACCAAATTATGATTTTTTTGGCCAACTCCTTTTTTAATAGTAGTGTGGCATTAGATTGTCTTACAAACTATGCTAAATATAGTAATAATGTCAGGAATTTAAAACCAAAATGGTAAGTTATCATATATCCTGTTTACACTGGCCTTGGATGCATTGGTTTGTATGCACCTAAGGTCAAATGTGTACTGAAGGAGATAACCAGAAATGCATATTAGTAAAAATATGATATGATCCTGAATAATACAGAGATTACAATGAAATAATGATGAAATTGCTAAGAAATGAGAATTCATGCTTGGCAGTAAAATTTGGTATGAGTATTTATTCAATATATCCTACTATAGTGTCTACTAGAATTCAATATGTTAACAAAACTAGTGCTGTATCGCAAAGGTTAACCGACCGTGAAAATCCAAAACTGTTTTGAATTTGTAGGTTTCAGCTAACCATTTTTGTCATTTTGCTGCAGAAAACTGGTCACTTTTGTCTAAGTTTTTGCAAATTAGAATAAGAGATGTTGTTATGATTACAAGGTTATCCAACTATTTGACCAGTAAGCAATGGTTGTGAAGCCAAAAAAAATTTTTTTACCTTGAATGCTAGCATGTTGACATGGTTATTTTTAGAGAACAAGAAGATTCTTTTCCAGAAAAAGTGGTTCAAATGTTGTTTTTAGGTTAACTGAAATCACCCTGTTTTCATGATAGGTTAACCAGTTTTGAAAATAACTCAAGTGATATAGCTCTAATCAAAACCAGAACAGTTTTAAGTATTATAAGGCAAACATTTCTACATATATCTGTTTCCAATACACACAAGGAAAATGCTAGAAAAAAACTGATTAGTTCCTCCAATAAAATTTGCACACAACAATGTGTTCCCCCAAATAGCCTGGAGGACAGGGTCTACATCCCACCGGATAAATTAATGTGTTGCTCTATTTTACAGAAACACATCTATTTGTTCATTTCCATGTTATCCGTGGTCGCAAACCAGTATCGTAAACAGCTGACGGCCTCCAGGCCTCCGTGTCCTCTGCACGGTCGCTCTCGGTAAATTCTCGTAATACCATTTTTCGGCCTCTAACCACAAATCAATGACGAGTCGACACTCATTCCCCGTTTTGCTTAGGCACACGAAAACGTTGTGCGTGTACTTTCCACGGACCGGACAGCCCGCAATTTTTATTCCTCCAAGTACAATTACTGATTTTCCCAACGGTGCGCTAACGGGAAAAATGGACTTCCTCGCCGTGGACACTTGTAGGATCAAGTGGCCAATTTGCATGATCTCCTGTAAAGATTTCAATTACGTTTTTTTTTTCCTCTCTTGCACCTTCATTCTATCGGTTGCGGCAAGGGACTCGAATGAACACATATTAAATTTTTGCAAAATCCCCAAGCCAACTCCCAGAGATATGTTGTATAGCCCTCAGGTCTTTTTTCATGGTAACTATATTTTCTTGATCTCCACACATTATTCCCTGGATACTACTTTCCAAATCGTGTCACTCAAATAAATAGACAACATTCAACATAGTATTTAGATCATTTCATTTACCTCGGCTGTTCAGATACAGTACCTGTAGGGGAACCTCTTTATAGCGAGTGCCTAAAAACCATGACAATTACCTTGTTATACCAGGTTCCTCACTATATCAGGGTCCAAAAACAAAGAAATATAAAGAGTTGGGACCTGTAAAATCACCTTGTTATAAGAGGGTTTTGTTATATCCGACCTCTTTAGAACAGGGTTCCACTGTACAAGCAATTTTGGTACAATTGACAACTAAGAGCATTACTGTATGTTGTTCTGTATCAGAACCAGTGCTGGTAAAATAAGATGAATAAAGTCAAATATGAATATTAATAGGAATTATGGAACACTCAAGTGAAATTACTACCTCCTCCAACCCCCCAACTTACTACCTGGCACAGATATGTTCAGAATAGTGTTTTGAGGCAGCCACGTTCATTGTATGATCATACAAAAAAAGGGATATAAATTTCACCCTACTTGTGAAAAACACACACACAAAAGATACAACTTATTCCAAATAACATACTGCACAGCGATGCATTCAGAACGATCGTAAGGTATGGGGGAAAAGAGAGAGAGAGAGCGACAGACAGAAAAAAATAGGATTTTATATTGCATGCAAACACGGACTGAATTTCCTCTCAGCCCACTTTGCTAGTTAGCACGGGCCTATAATATTCCCTGTAATTTGCCAAGATCTAGGAAATGTACATGTAAGTTAAGACACCAGTTGCGATAGCACTCGGGCATAATGAGCGTGCGGACGGAGACCCGAGCCGCCTAGTGGGACTATGATGGTATAGGGGATGGGGTATCATGTGCGGTATACATGATACTCGACCACTAAATTGTCTTCGTTCTGACGCGGGCTGGGACCCAGTGGTCGGTCGGTTCGGGTGGAAGCGCGGTGAGACGTTTTAAAGAAAAGATGAAGGGGGAGAAGAAGAAGGACGGGGAGGGAGAGGAAGAGACAAAGATGGACAGAAGGAGGGATACAGGGATAAAAACATTAATGTAGAAGTATTTTTAGATAAGACCCATGTGCTACACAGTTAGAAACCTTGTGACAAATAATGACATTATGTACATAGGCCTATATGACAAAGTCACAAACATATTTGACTGAAGATGAAGCTAAATATTTTTAACATGGGGAAGAAGGCTGCAGTTGGAGAGGGGAAAGGAGAGCAAAAAGCAAGACAAACAGATGGTTAGAATTTGTGATAGAAGAATAAAACATTTATACAGATTGGATGTTTTCAGGTTGCATCAGTGTGTTGTAAAGTGAAAATTCATGTTTCAAACATTGGTATTTACATATGCACCTGAGATGTGACATGTTTTACAGGTGAAAGATAAAACATGAAGAAGGGAAAACAGAAAGATAGAGAAGAGAACACATATTGTATTGCAGAAAAATTTATAATTTTAAGAGGAAAATTCAAACCAATGATAATCTGCAAATAAAGCAGAACTTTGTGTAGTTTAAAAAAAACACTGATCAAACATAGATATGAATAATACATTACATAATGTACACCTCATCCTTCATGTATCACAATGTTGTGAAGTTTAAACACTGTGTTGTGGTATTAATTCAATGTAAAAGACTCAAATCCGATATCAAAACACTTCCAGCAAAATCACTGAGTCGTACATTCAAAGTTATGATTTAATAATTATACGAAGATGCAGAACAAAAGACATAGAACTGCGCTGAAAATAATTCTGCAATTTCCATTTACAAAAATAGATATTTCATCCAACAGTACCAGTGAGAGCAGGATACGATTCACATAGCATCAATTCAAGAATCATGAATTGTAATTGAATAAAATGTTTTAAACGACTAAATTGCATTTGTGCCCTGTGCATCTTAAAAGGTGATTCATCAACGTACTCACTCACATTGTGACAGACATCAACTTTTTTTTTATCAAGTTCAGAGAATAAGGCAAACGCAACTCGACAAAAAAGAGCCAGCTAAAGGCGACGTAGGCCGCGTAAATAAATGATGGCCTCGACCTTGATTTGTTCGCTTGTTGCAAAGCGGGGAGTGACTGCGCAGTTACGGCTTGGCGAGTCTTTTCTCAGCAGAGGCATCAATGTATTTATTGTGTTGCACGGATCATGCGGCTTTTTGCTTTTAAAGAGAAACTCTTTGGCTGAACCATAAGCACTATTCAATGCAGCCTCATAAATCCGATGGTTTATAGAAAAAAAACTAAAAAAAGAATATTATCCTTCAGAGTTAGGAAATCACTTCACTTCCTACTGAAACATTTGTATCTATAATAATATCTTTAAAGTATTCATGGTATGAAAGGAGAACATTGCTTTACAAATTGATACGGGAAATGTATCTGACGCAACAATTCTGACTAAGAACGTATGTAGGAATATTAAGCCAATAATTGAATATTCAAGTATCAGACATGAATATGATATATCAGGAAATGATACACGCTGTTGGTATTTACAATAATTATTG
>JZLH01S0092397.1:14338-42745 GCA_001188425.1 Eucidaris tribuloides | reverse complement strand
ACACGCACACTTGAACTTAAAGCACAAGTATAGTTTTGGTCGATCAGACAAATTTTTGTCAATCTTTCAGAAGTATTCTATTGTCATTCCAGACATCACAAAACAACATCAAACCTACTGAAAATTGTTTTAAGTGACAAATTATGATGTTTGAATTACACCAGAGCATCTAGCAGTATTTACATTACCTACTGGGAAATGTCCTCTCCCCCCAACACTTTACATTTTGAATAATTTCTCAATAATGGAAAGTTTCAGATAGATCATATAGGTGTATCTCAAAAACATAATTGCAAAGAATTTAATTTTTTTACCATTTACCTATACTTGGGCTTTAAACGTAATCCTAAATCAGTGTACAACTGTATAAGAATGGAGAAATTTTGTATCAATAATTTTATTGATAATCCTGGATTATTTCCTTCTAAATACACAGTTGATGCTCTAGTCACAACTTGATAAGGTTAGAGGCAAACTACACTTTAATGTTCCAATCAGTAACTGAAGGAATTAAAGAAATAAACAAAGCACTGATAAAATACTGATGAAGACTTAAAAAAAAAGTAACAGAACGTACCTAAACACTGATGAAACTGTGCAGCTCACGCTCAAATATTTATCCAGATCTTTACATAGCACACCTTGCATATCGGGCAGAAAACTACACACATGGTCTTTATCTGATAGCAGTCTTGCTAAATTGTGAATGCCCACGAAAACAAAACTGCGTTCATTCAGAGTTCAAAATCCAAATGAGCGTTCTGTGTTTACATTTCAATGAAATACCATTCTGGTTGTACTTGCTGCCGAGTTACTGGTGCAAAGTGTCTAAACAATGAAGTGGATGGTCCCTCTCAATTTGATTGACGGCTTTATTGTTCTCCGTTCATTTCATTTTTTCCCCTCATTTGTCATAACAAGCTTCACACGAGGGCAACAATAGCACTACGATGCTGTGCTGATGGGTAGGTTGTAAGTAACAATCATAATGCTGATGTAATCAAAGTTAATGCACAGTATACCCCTGATTGCCCAACCCATTCACACAAAGTTTTTAAAAAAATTCAAGGAAGGGTTCCATTTTTCACATTAATTCTATAGCTGGATACTTTCAGACAGTACCTTATAACAAAGGTGTCAATACCATTGTTAATCAACAGAAGTCATTTTTTTACATTTTAAATGATTTTATTAAATGCCTTTGAATGTGGAAAACACCAAATTTTGATACTAAACATAATTACTCGGAATTGTGATTTACAAAACAAACAAAAAATTAATGAATAATGTACACAAAAATAAAGCAACCAACATATTTAAAGACCAATTTTCAAGTAAAAAAAAAAGAAATGTCATTTTGAATGATAATTTGAAATCTTCAATGCTACATGTAATTAAACAATTATGATTTAAAAGGTCACAAAACAGATAAACTACAGTACATTATCACTTCTTAATATCACTCTCACAGGTTAAGAATGAATATTTATGCTCACTTTTTAGAAAACAACCCACAGAATGATAAAAATATACTCTCAATGACTTTGATTCTAGAATTTATAAGATAATTTTATTTAAGAAGTGAAGGAATGAAGAGTAAGTGAGGGTTATACAATCCAAAAATTTCTGTTTCTTCATACACTCAGAAAAACACAGAAAATACACAGAAAACCACTTTTATGTGATGGGTGGGGGGGGGGGGGAGGGAAAATCTGGGAAAATATGGCATAAATGTCATGAAAACCATACTTCCAAATGGCATATTATTGCACTTTATCCATGTAACCAGACATTTGCAAAATGATTTGAGGCTATTTGGGGAAAATATACAGGCTAATCTCCTTATGTGTAGGTTGAAACTGTAATCGGTGCTTAAAATATAGGGAACGAGTAGTAAACCCAGGGGCGGGGGAGGGGGTGGAAGGAAGGGAGGGGGTTCCTTTTTTGATTCAATACAATTTTGACAATTGGAGAACCCAATGAGCACTCAGAGTACTCTCATTATAGTCTAGATATGTCTTCCATTTGAGGAAATAAACTCATTTGATTTCGCATCTCCCATCAACATGCCAACAGTTTAAGGGTTGTGAGCCGGCTATTAAAACTGATACGCAAGTCCTTTACCGTCTCTTCGCCACCGACATCTCCAGTATTCGTTCAGGCAGACTCATAACTTTTGGCCTTTTAATCTTCAAAAGCCTCGCTATCCTATTTATTGTGCCTGACATGTATGCATTTAGGCCAAGTGGACTCTAAATATAAATGTGCACTTCAATTCCGTCTCTAGACTTTTCAGAAAATGCACTGTTAGCATGACATTGTATTTAGGAAAAGCGATATTGAAAAACGAGTTCAGTCTTCAACGAAGACCATTTTCAATTTAATCTTACAATTTGTCATTCATTTATCATTTTAAGTCAATGTATATATTTTTTCATTCTTGCGATTATCATTATATTTATATCCATCATTTCTAATATGCTTTACTCATCGATATAATTGTTTGACTTTTCACAATCTTATTTTGAAAAGCCAACGTCTTTGACCAAGACTATCTCAAATAGTGATTGGGGAGATATAAGATATTTAAACTGAAGAATGTGTCAAGTTTTGGTCAGTCAATCATTTATAGACCGCATCGAATGTCAACAACAGAGCTGAATCAATATGGCACACAAAGTCTGGCCAGCTAATTGAAATACAGTCAACAGACCTCCCAAGCCTATTTGACTGAAAAACATGGATGATTTTGCTCAAAAATATTAAGAAAGAGTAGTAAACTGTAGTAAACTTATCAAAAAATAGGAAAATCATATCAAAAGAAGATCAGAGAACAGTCAAAATTCAGATTCTTGGAATTCAGAATCGATGGGAGGTGTGAGTCAATCGCATGTTATTATTGTTTAGTTGCGAATGTACACAGGAGGGTGAGGATGACAAGATTTGGGGGAGGGGGTGGATGACAGTGAAGTAATGTACATTTGGGAGTATGCGAAGGGGGTTACTGCTGGGGCTGAGCAATTTGAATTGTACCAACAACATGAACATGTACATTAGCAATACATATTGGAATGATTTTCTTTAAAAAACAAAAATATGAAATACTAAGTGATGCTGAAGTGACGAATGATCTCAAAAGTGAAGCACTTTCTTCTTTCCTGATATTTCAATTAATTAAATCAATTAAATCAATCAATCAATCAATTAAAACTAAAATGGTTGCTTTGTAAATAGTACTCCCTTGTTAATATGCTCCACAAAATATTGTTTTTTCCAAGTTACATGTAATAACTTCAATTTGCATTATTCTACTACCACACACACACACACACACACACATACACACACACACGTGTGTTTTCACCATCTGTAATTTTTAATTGATTACAGACATCCAAATGAGGACATGGGTGTGTGTGATATTCGACCGCCAATTGCGGACACACTTCATTCAACCGGGAATGCCCCATGTGTGTAAAATTTTGTGTGTGCCTTTTAACATGCAAACGGGGACAATTTTTGTGTACAGTACAAAAAAAAAAAATGATAATGCCCTCATACAATCACATATCAAATTTTGCAATCGTTTGCACTGGGTCTACAAATGCAGACCGTCCCCATTTTCCAGATGGTCCCCAGTCTGAATTTGGAGTGTCATACTTACTTCCCCATTTGGCAGCATTTACAAATGCACACACACACACACACACACACACACACACACAGAATACACACTCAAACACACACAATCAAACAAACATATACTGTCAATCAAACAAATACTCGTAAGCACTCATCACTGTCAGAAATGAATGATCCACACTCCCAGACTGTCGAGACAAGTCAAGACAACTTGACTCATCATGATCACTCCAATCCTCCGACACGTTCCTGCTGATGACATCTTCTTTTGTTTACACACATCGCCACGACTCAATAAACCCTGGGCAGGTGATGGAATCTCCTCCAAACTGTTGCTCCTCCTCAAACAACTGGGAAGCAGGCCGTTAGAAACCCTAACCCAGGGCTCCACACCGACTTATTTTATTGCTTGCCCGTTGTGCAAGTAAAATTATCACTTTCAAATTTTTACTTACTCAAAAGAAAGATTTACTTGCCCGAGAAGAGAAAAAGAATAAAACACATTAAAAATTTTTATTTCTCACTAATTTTAACAACTACAGCCTTTTTATGGCATTGTAAATTAGTTTTACTTCCGGGGGTTGCAAAAATGTGTGATTTATGAATTGAAACTGTCAAAATTTTCTGACAATTCGGCACAAGCCATCACTAGTGACACATGAAATGGGACAAGCAAACTGCGTATTGCACACACGACACACAGTTTATGTTTTGAACACAAGCATGTAAACCATGAGTAGAAAACAAAGTTCAATAAACAGAATAATTATAAAATTAGAATGAGTTAACAGAACACAAAATGTCATAATATTTTATTTGCTTTTGCTAAGGTTTTTTAGATGTTTTCCTCATTTGACAGTTGGGCAAGTACATTTAACATTTTGATCAGTTACTTGCCCAACATGAAATTTTACTTGCCCTGGGCAAGTGCTAGTGTCAAGCACTGCTTAACCCTCTGATTCCCATCGAAACAAATCATCATTGAAATTGTGTGTGGCATTCTAAATATGATACTGAAAGGATTAATGTGTGTGATCTTGATTTGGATGTCATTATGAAGGGCTCACTGAAGGGACAGGAATGAAACATAATTGCGCACCTCTCAAAAATGCACAAGAGGGGAACACTGTTTCATGACGAAAGCACCAACTGTTCAAAATTAAACAGGTTTGACTTTGAAACATACATGTATTTAGTCATTACTTTTAAACTGACTGGTCTCGATTTATGCAAATAATTTCACCTTTAACAACCAGTGGTGTCATTGAGTGCAGGTAATTTCATTCTAAATAATGGTTTGAATGGCAATAATAATGACTTTCAATGCTATCATCCAATAGATGTGCCTATTTCCTATGGTGTTAGTTTTTTTTTTTTTTTTTTTTTTGCTTTTCTTTCTTTCTTTCTCATTTATTGCAATATTTCAGTAATATTTGGTCAAAAGGGCATAGATTCCCTTGGAATAAAAGTTGGTAATTACATGGTGATGGTCTGCTACAATCAACTCACATTTTCATCACTGAAATGTACTATGCATATCAGATTCATTAAAGGTGTATTCAAAACTGTGCATTCACAGCTCACAATATGATTTCATGAACAACATATCCATCTGCACTTCTGTACATGAAACACGAACATGACTGCAATCATAAATGATCTCGAAAAACGGGTTTACTCACTGTTAGCATTCATGCTTATAGGATTTCAAAGCTAATATTGTGTATGTCATCTACATACAGCTTGGAACGCCTATTTAAACCCATCCCATATTTACACAAGCAAGGGGGCTCGGGAAGAGCATTTAGACCAACTGTACACAACGTGGTCTTGATGACTTGCACACCATTAATTAAACGCAAACTGCCCTTCAACCCTCTGTCCAATGTAAATTAATCTGGACATACGCAGTGACCACCTGGGTGTGATGTTTGCCCAATCTATCTCATCAAGTCATAGTCCTAAAATTGCATCTGCACATTCTATGGTTCTTTAGAATTATGATACTGTGGAATAAACTGTTTGATTGCATTCTTCTTGTCTGTTCCCCAGATTCCCACCCCCCCCCCCCACCCCAGACTCCTAATTTCAGGGTTCATTAGCTCTGAAGACCCTATATTTTGTGTTTTTTGACAGCTGCCTAGACCGCCATTTCAGGGTTTTGTGAGCCACACCCCCGTCAAAATATAATTTGAGTGCACCCCCTCCCCTCCCCCCCCCCCTCCACCTGGGATGCACATTTGCTCTTGATAGGAAATTAATAACACAGATCCAAATTAAATACCCAATGTTGCTTGAATAAAAGCTAGAGCTAGAGATTCACACTGATCAGGGGCCTGCAGAAAAGGCTGTCTACTGAGATAGTGTCTGGAGCTATTTTGTGTCCAGTTTTCTACATTTGTCTTCTAAACAGTTTTTCTCCATTTTCCAAGTTTAATTTTCTATAAAACTTTAAAAGTGAGCTTTGACCACACCCACCAATTTAGAAAATACTTTCGAACTCTGCAGTTTCTGTAAGACTACATAAATTTTTCATTTGCACATACCTGTACATCAGTGACACAGAAATAATAAATAGTGTACGTATGAGCAAATCATGAGTGTCTTCAAATTTTTACTTTTATTCAGTGGAAATAGAAATTGATGTCTTGTAATGAAAAGTCTTGTTATGAAAATTATAACACATCAAAATTCAGGCTAATAAATTTAAATCACTATGCACTAGATTAGCTTATATTTTCCTCTGATATTTAAGAAATGAATGCCATTGCCATTATATTAAATTTTGCACAATAATCAATAAAAATAAGTAATCAGCTAACCAATCAATTTATCAACTATCAGTCAATTAATCATTTAAGCAAACAAACACAAACCCAATTACAATGTAAACTGGTATGGGCTATTTGTGAATACATGATATCCTGCTGTTCCCGTTTGAAAGTGGAATTTGAGTTTAATTTGTATTATCCTGCCCCATCTGTCATTGTAATAGACACGACTGTCAGCAGTGGAATGTCTAGAATTACAAACGTACTTATATTTTGTCATGTCTGTTCATATATATCAAACATACCCTTCATAATAACATCTATACCACTCCCCAACAATGGGGCAAAAATTCCTATCTGTTCCGCATGCCCCAGTCTTTTTCCGCCAACAATAACTGAGTCAATAACAACAATTTAATACCCAGCCTAATGTCAACAAGCCAGGGCTATAGGCATGCGCACGAGACCCCTAAGACAACACCCCTCCCCCTATCCGCTTTTGTCGTTCATCCGGTATTGTGCTTGGTTAAACACCCAACCCAAACAGTACACAATATAATATTTCTTTGGTTAACTATTTTTCTCGTTTTACACGCTCCCCTCTTTGCACAGCCACGTATTGTGTGTGGATTCACAGCACTAACTGGTTGCTGCACAAATGGCCTTGGATATTTCAAGAGAAAAAAAAAAAAACTGGCATGGGAAATGCCGTAATATTGACAAATAAAATTCCTTCTCTTGTGCCCCACAAGGGTCGGAGTTCAGCCCTGCCTCCTGCCACACCCTGCTCAACTATCCGTGCAAGTGTGGGGGCAGCGCTGTTTGCACAAAGCCAGTAGGTATGAAAAGGACAGATAGCATGGGGCCAACGAATATTTGCGGACCGGTTCGGAGGAAGCCTGCTGTGACATCAGCCTTGGAACCTGTTAGACGATGTGACGCAGCAATTTCAACACATTTATAAAAATAAAAAAATGTTTTGTACAAGAGGCATGTATTAAATCATATTCACCTCTATCATTCCCACCCTTTCACATGAAACAGTTGGATGACAGTTGGATATGAAATTTTATTTTGATGTTTGAATTGTTCTATTCCTTAAAGTTGTAAATGTGTTAACATTTTTGTGACGTCAATTGCTGAATCAACAAGTTGCATTGAAGATACTTTGACATTTCATTTAAAAATAATGAGATCTATTGAAGTTTTACAGAAGAATGAATGTTCATATACATGTATGTCTTTACCCTACTGGATAGTTTAACTCTTTACATATCACACATTTTTGAACAGTGCCAAATAGGGAATTACTTTTGGAATGTAGCATCAACTTTAAACAGATATAACTTTTTACACATGCATGATGGAGAAAGTTTTGGGTAGAAAAGCTGTAAACGTATACCCTTTCTAGAAATATTACGATGTAGTCAAGACTTGAAAAGTTCTTCATTTTATAGCACAAATACATAGATGCCTGTGAATGTATAGGAATGTACCATCGCACAGACAATCTGTGATAAATTTCATGAGTAATGTAATGATATCTTCTGCCCAACTGTACAAAAGTGGGATAACAAATAATAATGCCATAGTTTTATTCTTTTAATAATTATTGACAAGGTACCATTTCAGGTGTAAAATTGCAGTAGCAGCATGTTATGATTAAATAGTGTGTGTGTGTGTGTGTGTGTGTGTGTGTGTGTGTGTGTTTTGAAGGGACAAGGCCCATTTGGAGTCAAAAAGTTTAACTCAATTAATGAACCTGCGCCCTTTTGACACCTCAGAACATTTACGCCTATTAATGCCACTGACTGCTGGGGAGAGCAAACTTCAGTGTTGTTCTTTATGTGTAGTAGATTGTGTATTACACTACCTAATCACCTCCAAAATACTGGAATAATTAGCTATTTTTAATAATACTTCCACACCCTGAATCAAGAATTGAATCAATTTCACGACCAATCACAAATTGGGACATTAAAATATGAAAGTTACTGTTCTGGTCAAAACCTGGTACATAGTAAATTTACCAACTTGCTTTCTGGACTTGAAAATCACTCTAATTAAGGCACATTGACCACAGAAAGGTGGGATGAGGAGGAGAACACACGCATATTACCATCTTGTTTTGGAAACACTATTTAGCAACACTAGATGTGGCTAAAATGTTTATGCATGGATGTTCTACATGTAAGTATTATCAACATACATATCATGCATATATACCTCAATGTAATACTTTTATCATAAGATCACGTGTAGAATCAATTTGCAATAGTTGTTTCCTCCAACACTTTTCAGCCAATTTCTGTGAACCATGATATTTCCACCGTTTTCTTTGAAATCAGATTCTCTCCAGAACTGAAAGAAACTTTACAGAAAGGAGGTCAGCATCAGCAACAACAACAAGTAGAACAGTTTGGACGTATCTAGCATGATGCACCCTGGGTAAAATTGACTTCTCTTACCTTTCAGCCAGAATCTATTTGAACACAAAATGTAACGGAAGATGCCTTTTAAACTTTACCAGGGGGTGGTAAGCAAATGACGAGAAAAAAGGCCAGATCAATCATAATTTGTCTCAAATTCTTCAATCATGTTTCATTTCTGGAATGTCCAGTACATCCCCACGACAATAACAACAAAAAAATACACACAGGGAAAATAAATATGAGCCCTATCCTAATCTGAGCCCAAACTTTTTCCGATTTTATAAAATGAATATTAGAAGCCCGGTCGGCATCTTGTGTTGCTGCAAACAGCCGTTCATCTATCATCTCCCGTGTGTATTTGCTCCTCGTTTTACAGCCGTGCGTCGTCCGCAATTTACGGCACCCCTCTTACCAAACCAGGCATAACACAGTTACTCGGGGAACCGGCGGAATGACAGCGGAGAGCACTGGCGGTGTCGAGTTAGAACCAATGTTGTGGGAGCCGGTGTGGGTTACATGAAACAATCGCCAGTCGAGTTGATTAGCCTCCGAAATCCGAGCTGCGGTGCCGGCTCCGTTTTCCCCGCGATGTGCACCCCGTCTCATCTGGACGAGGTGTTTTGTCGAGATGGGGTTTCAGCGGACCGTGTCTCTCCGGCTAAGTG
Source organism: Eucidaris tribuloides (assembly GCA_001188425.1). Lineage (NCBI taxonomy): Eukaryota > Metazoa > Echinodermata > Echinoidea > Cidaroida > Cidaridae > Eucidaris > Eucidaris tribuloides. The sequence continues at coordinate 33,235 of JZLH01S0092397.1, read as the reverse complement.
ACTGTATTTCATGTCATCGCTCGGTTTGACGAAAAACAAGGGACGGCCAGCCGGGGAAAAGGAGAGGAGAAGAAGAAGAAGTTGGCACGAAACGGCGGGACCGACACCCCCCAAATGCATGCATGGATACCATTTCTTCAACTCGCCCGTTTCTGTTTTTATCTCTCAAAAAGTTTGTGTCTGAAATACCATGCCCGAATGCACAAAACAAATTTGAACTCTTTCAGGATGTCCCAGAGCAAAGTGACTTTTTTCTTCTTTCGTTCATTTGCACTCCTGACAGGTATCAAATAAGAAAAGGCGACACAAAATGCATTAAAATACCCTGTTCATCAACCGGCCCGATATGTATACCGAACGTCATGTATTCCCTATGTGTTACATGTACGATAGCTTGTGTTTCACTGACATTCCCAATGCACAAAACAAATTTGAAGTTTTTCAGATCGTTAGTATCGATGTTCGACACGTCTAACAAACACTTTACACTCGTGTGCATTACATCGAGTGGTACGACGGCTGGCTTGGGTTACCTCCATACTGCAGATGTGTCGCCTGCGTTCCCGTTATCATTTCTCGGCTCGTTATCAAACATTGATGGTTCCAGCAACAAAATGGGGATTTATAACATCTCCATGAATGCCAAAAGACCCCGGAAAATAGCATACCATGAATAATATTTGAATAAATGTAAATGAGTTTGTTTTTTGCGACGGCCATTGCACAACTGTTGGAACAGGTGCGGGGTCACTGTTTCAAATATTGCTACAGATCCAATAAACACGAGTTTAACACACCGCATGTAAGCCACCTACATGGGCTATTGAGCCGGGGGGGGGGGGGTGGGGTGAGGGTGGGGGGCAAGTGGATGACCAGGACCTTGGAGGCCATACTAATACAAAATAGTTTGTACCCCCACATTCCTTCCCGTACCCCATATACCTGCCCCACCCCACCCCCCCCCTCGACTCCAAGATAATAAGAAAACAGAGACAAGAACAAAATGAATGTGCTTACAATTATTCTGATTTTTTTTCTTTAATTGTAAGTGAACAACAGATTTTCAAGGATCAAAGGTTTTCATTAATTTTTCCGGTCAAAGAAGATGTTTAAAGTACATTTTTCCACAAGTCGGGTCTTGTCCTAAATCTAGCAACAACACCGACTCTTTACATTCCAATAATTCATTGCAATGACTTCCTGGTTCAGGGTAATTGCTACCCTTCTCTGCAAACAAGGAAACTGGTATCATGTGATATGGAGGAAGGGGTTCAGGGGCAGAAACAAGCCTCCTTACAAGTCCAATATAACAGGAAACTCAGTCACATACCCACACATATTTGGTGTTGTTGTTTTTTTCTATCAATTTCCATACCACAAATGTAAAGCACTCTGGACATTTATTTGATAAGGAATGTAAATGTATGAAATTACCTTCGATTTAATTGAAACAAATTTGAACTGGCTTAACTGATTTTCTATCTGATGAATGGACATTTTAATAGGCACCGTCTATCAACATTTAGAACAATGTTTATGTGGTACTTGTTTATAATAAGCAAATTTTGGGGATATATCCACCAATAAAGAGGTTATATATCCCTCAACAACTTGTACAGTACCTGTCTGCTATCCTCTCGGAAGACAGAGGAATGCTTTGATACAAATTGTATGTATTACAGGATTCAGTGTCCTACGAAGAACATATGTCATTTTTCATATTTTTTTCTAATCAAGAAATGAAACTTCTGAACCAATTGCTAATGCCTAAACTGTCCATATTTGTATTTAGAAATTTAATTTGCACCATCTTATGAATGGGTACGTGTGTACATCTTAGTTGGGGTACTAAAATATTGGGTGTTACCCCTTGTCCCCTTCCCCTTAGAATCTGTCTTGCTACCCCCGCCAACAAGGAAACCAAAACAGTCGAATGCCTCTCCAGATAAAGCTGCATAAAATCCCCAGTGGAACTCGGCACGAACACAATAGGGATTGTTTCCGCTGGAGTCGCGTTCTTCTGACTTCCCCCTCAACTGCGAATCTGATCTCCGTAATCTTTTTTCACCAAGCATCCTTTCTGAAAAAAAAAATCGCCCCCCCCTTTTTTTCTTTTGACCTTCAACTGGTGTATTTTATCATTTACACAAAGAGGAAACAGGCTTTCATTCTATCTCGGCAAAGAAAAGAAAAAAAAACTCAATCCTTCAGCCCCCACGGTTTAAATGAACTTTATCCTCATCGTTTTACATTTCAAGGTAGTCGGGACATACCATTGACAAAGCAAGGGGTGTACTGTACCTACCTAAGTTTGTTGAAATCAATTAAAACCATTAGTCTGAACACTAATCCATTTGAAAAAGAAAACCAGAATTCAGTACGAATGTGTTCCAGTGTCTGATTACTAACAAATATCAGGCATTTCACCACAATAAGCATTTCCGATAAGCACGCAAATCCCACGGCAAGAAACATTCCACTGTCTTGCTACAGACGACATTACAACATAGTTTTGTTATTGCGCAATGGGGGCAAGATGGGGAAGTGTGGAAGGGGGAGTTAGACAGTCGATTGTAATGAACGATTATCATGCTAGAGAATGCATAAAACCAATGAATGTACAATAGCAGTGTCGTAGTAGCAGATTATAGGGGCCAGAAGGGCAAAGCTGCCCCCTCCCTTTCAATAGAGAATACCATTTATAGAGTAAGAATGATCTGCGGCAGCCCCTCCCTTTTTAAAATCTAGTTAGATCACTATTTCTATGCCCTTCATGAACTTTGGATATCATGCAACGTATGACAGTCCCTTTTACATAATTTCATGATCTGCCTATTGTGTTCGTATTTTTATAATATTGATGGCAATAACTCGAAATAAAATCAGCCACATGGTAAAGAATTTTGTCAGGAGAAGAATTCAATCATATTTCAAGCAATACTTTTGTTGGACATTTTCAAACAGTACATGGTATGCAAACTATTTGTACGTATGACTTCTTTTTATTGAAAGGTACTGTAGCTCTACCTTTGAATTATTGTAAATTTCCATACCTGTTAGCTAGCAATGTAGAAAAACATCATGAAAAGTTACTGTATCACAAAAATTAAACTACAAATGTACAGACATTACACCCAATTGTTGCTTCCAATTTTTAACATCAATGTAATGAATAAGATTTTCGTCCAATTTAGCATGCACTAGATATTGATACAACTACAAGGGATATATAGCAAATTTATTACAAATGAACAAAATCCAAATACCAACTGCCTCTATGCATCCTTACCTATAATACACTACACATAACAAAAATGTTATGTTTCCTTTAGTGTTTGTCCACCTTTTTTTCTCCACAAGTCATTTCTGGGCGGACGATAATTAGCCTTTATGACCCTGAGGGTAAGGCAAATTAAGAGATGCATATATATTCATCGGAGTAATGAAGGCATGTAGATTATTCTCATTGACCTGAGCAGAGAAGAAGAGCTTTATCATTAGTAGATGGCGAACTACATGGTATACAGATACAGTAGCATGCTAAAAGCTAGTAGGGTCAGAGTCTGATGATAGTCAGTTGACATGTACAGTATGATTCTATCATTTTTCACAGTCCTCAAAGGCATCGTTTCACAGAAGTCCAGTTTCAAAAGATAACCCTGAAAAATTTTGCGATTAAAAACAAGTATTCACTGCTTTTAACCTGTTGGAGACTAAGTACGAGTTAACTTGTGTGGGGTCTGTGGAAAATGAGTGTTACAGTGAAATCAAATTGTCTCCAACGGGTTAAAGAGTGAAATTAATAAGCGACCATTCCAGTTTTCCCCAAAGACTGCTTTGATACAGAAATTTTGTCCCAAGAACATTAATTATCAAATATGCCAATATTTATCTGTTGTATATTTTGCTAGTGACAGAATACCTGTCTATAAATGTTTGTGTTCTAGGGTGTCTAGTTGTCCTTTCAAATACCATCTTGTAGCTTCAAATTACTAGTATCAAAGTTTGACTAGGGGTTTCTTCAATATGGCAGCTTGCACAATGCTAACCAATGGCTTAGGAATGCCAGTGTTAAGGCATGATTAGACCTCCAAAAAATGATTTTCTTCTTTAACACAATTGATCACATTAGACAACATATTTCACAAACAATTGTTCGAAACATTCTTTGGTATAATGATACAGTGACCAGCTGTCAAAGATGAAAAAGACTACAGTATTTTATATTGTGAGAAAGAATTGTGTGCCACATTTTTATCATATGACTCAATAGATTAGAGGGCACTATTCCATTCTGTTTTGACTGTGAGTCTTTAAATATGATTGTGCAAGGTCTTGGGAGAGCAGGAAATTTGGAAAATTCTGGTATTTTTTACATTCAATGCAAATTAACTTCAGGACACCATAAAATATTGCACACAGTTGTATTGTATTCCTACAAAGAGGAAGTACATGTATTAAGATTAATACACAAAGTAAGCCCCACCACCACTTTTAAATTTTGTGTTATCCATTACTCCTCTACTTGTTTGGTGGTTGTTGGCATAAAAAACTAGTATTATGTGATATGTCCAATAGTTTGTCCATCAAGTATTATTTCAATACAGGTGATATGCACAAAATTTGAAACCTATGAATAAATAACCTTATTCCTAACGTACTGAATCTATCTCCACATTTTGGACAGAGAACCACTGTCCATCGTACCCCTTCAAACTAAAATACAGCAATTGTACTTTGACTCTCTCTAACATATTCATAGCTCTCTTCAAAAGGAGAAGTATATTTTTTCTGACTATGCAAGGATGCAATGATATCCACGTAGTCTTAAGTCCCTTTACACCATTTCCTTCCCTCTGAAATGAAGAAAGATCAACATCAAAAGAAGTATATTCTATATTCATCGAGTACTCCACATTGTTAAGTGTATATTTCTAGTCATGGTATGATGCAACGCAATAGCCTTAACATGCATAACTCTCCCGCTTACTCCCTCCCGAACTTCCAGGAAGGAAAACACGACACAACCACTTGAAGTAGGTATGAATGCAGAGAATAAATATTATGTTTAGCCAAAGCCTGTATCTCATATTTTGACGAAAGCATGATCTCTCTATCTCCATCGACGACTGTCATGCACATAAATGCATGAGAAGCTATGAAATTGGATCGCGGAACAAGTTCATGTCAAAACACAAAACTCAGCAGGGACGGATCGCACACAAAAATGATAAATATGCATTTAAAAGCAACTTTGACTGCCCCACGCATTTACCTTACCCATCATTTTTTTTTTTTTGGTATTCATCTACATGTAGCTTTTAACTACAGACAGAGGAAAATACATTTTACTTTCCATGCAATTATCTAGTTAGTCACAAATACAATTGAAAGTGTCCATACATGTACCTGTACTGGACTACATTTCATTTAAACATATTACTTTTTTTTGAAAAGTAATTCAAGAGTATTACTTTTAAGAGTAATTTGAAACCACTTTTGGGTAAAGCACACATACCATACGAGACCAGTGCAGCTGGTAAATAGATTTCTTTTCATTTTTTTAAAATAAAAATTCACAACTCAAATTGCACTGAATGTTACTCCACAAAGCACAGAAATACACACACAAAATAGTGACCACTAAAACTAGCTATGTATAATATTCTTCATTGCCAATTCTTTTCATGACATTGACGACATAAAATTTTTAGACTCAACCCAGTTGGATCAAGGTGGAGAGAGTCTTGTTCCCATGGTAACAAAACAAAGCAACTCACCTCAGGGCTAAGGACTTCTAAATACTGGTCTCGGGAACCAAGACATAAGCAGATAGCATTGAGGGCATGTACAGTGAGTGGGTAGGTGCACAACCGCAAACTACGTGCGGTTGTTCCGTTCTTGTAACAAATGAATGAACTTTTATTATCAAATTGCTGTACACAACAAGGATACAGGGTTATGATCTGTTGTTTTACATTTAATTAGCATTAAAGTCAGAGAAATTTCAAGAAAAGTAAACCTGCAAGCATTTTTTTTTATTATAAAACTAAAAACGTATAGTACATAAACACATACATGTATCTGCATTTCCACTACAGTTATGAGTGAGACTGTAGTTTCTGGAACAACTACAGTGTACAGTCAATATTGTGCCAACATGACCAGATGAAATTGGCAAAAAATTCCCTCATGTTATTCCTTCAGTAGAAGTCAAAACAATTGGACAATCATATGTGCATTTTCTGTCCCAGGAAAAAGGTGGTTCGAGTCATCCTTACGGAGTGTCCTATCAGTGATATTGTGATTGTGGTACATGTAAGTTAGAAAACGGCAGAGGCAATTTCATATAAAGAGTGGGGGGGGGGGGGGGTAGGGGCAGAAACACTGAAGGGAAAATAATTATACCCTCATGAGGAAAAAATCATATGTCATAAATTATTGCATTGTTAAAAAGTGAAAAGTGTACATGCAAAATCCCCCTCCCCTGAATGAACAACGTTCAATAATTATTTATTTCCATGAAATTCCATCATATTCACCTTTCGAATATGTTTGTAGAAACAATATCTATCAAAAATGCTTTTAAAAAAACAGAAAAATAATCAAGCTATAAAGATCAAAGAGGTTTTAAAGACAGGTTCAGGTACACAGTTTTGCCTCTTGTCATGTCCTGTGGTACCTACATTTACATTGCTATTCTCAACTTTGTACAATTTCGTTCCACACTTCCTAATAATCAACAAACTCACATACATGTACATACAAGATATACCACAATTACAAGTACCTTGGTACATATATGTAGGTGGGAGGTTGTTTAGATAGGAGTGTACTTTGCGACTAATAAATCTATAAGTACTATAGCAAGGGGATACAACACAACTTTAGGCAAGTGTGTGAAAATCAAACTTTATCATGACTTGGATGACTGTACTACAAAACAGCAAAATTCAGAAAGCCATAAAAAAGTGGCAGTTACGCCACAGGTACATTAGGTTAAATTGAATGAAGTACTGTATGTATGAAATAATTACACTTACACACATACAGGAATTATGTTTTTAAATAGACACAAATGTTTATAACATTGAATTGACTTCCACTGAAGAAGCAATGTTGTCAAAACTGACGATCATTCATTCACCGAATCACAATTACAGTGGGAAGAAGTATACAGAACGGATGACCTTTATACAAATTCTAGGAAAAGGTAGACCAAACTAACCACCAGATCCAAAATCAACTACTGATTGGATGTATGGCAAAGCACAACTGCAAATAGGTTGGGGGGAGGGGGGCATGCATGTCTGTATCCCTTTAAACCCAATACCCAAGAAACATCTTATGAATTGTCCTATTACACTCAATTATCCAATTCAGAGTAACAAACTCACATCAATCTCCATTACATCTAACCACAAGAATCACATTTTTTTTTCCTATTGAGTATTGATACATGATATATAACTTTATTGTCAATTTCCATTGCATTTTTAGTTTCTGTTTCTTTGTGAAATATAGTTAGGGAATCCCACCAGACTAAAATTTTTCAAAAAGACCGACCTTAATCAATGGTAGCAAAACCACCCTACCCCACCCCCACTCCACCCCACCCCCTCCCCAACACCTTCACCTCACACAACATGGGTACATGTACATTGTGGCCAAAAGCTGTCAGGTAATATTTTCAATCCATTGGGCTTAGACACCAGCTAATTTTGTGTACAGTATGATGCACAGCAAATGCTACAGTAATGAATTCTGGGCTGAAAGCAAGGTGGTTTGAATAGAAACAAAGAATTAGAGAAACACATGATCGGTGAAACTCAGGCACACATAATGGGCAAACTTAGATCACAGGCCTTCAACTTTGCTTTGTTGAAAAAGTAGTCCTGAGAAAATTAGGAGCAAAATTCTCCAAAAAGTAGAAGAAAATTAGGATTCAATCCACCAAAGTAGGAGGAAAGTAGGATATTTATAAGTAGTGTTTGGAGTAGTATCCTCAAAGAAAATGGAAAAATGGGGAATACGCAGGAAAAATTCCAAGATTGGTGAAAAAGCAGAAACAAATTTTCCTTCACAAACAGGTGATTACAGTACTCGCAGCAACAACCTGTTAAGACTACTCAACTCCAACAGAATATCAAACCTATCGCAAATGGGTTTTTATTGGGGGGGGGCAGAAGTAGGAAAAAGTAGGAAAATAAGGATATTCAGTTGGAAAAATAGGAAAATTAGGATCTTCACAAAGAAGCAGGAAAAAGTAGGACAAGTAGGACCAGTTGAAGGCCTGAGATCATATCTGTACAAGATGAAGAGCATCCAAAACAGCATGACAACTCATTTTCCCCCAAATAAATCACTTGCTTCCTTAAAATATACTGTAGCACTATTCAGTTTCTGGTACAAAATATCCATGTACATGTATAGCTGACTAAATGTATCTGATTACCATACAAACCATGCATTTTCATTGACATGTTTATATTAAGACTGAAAGATAAATCTAATATTTAAATTATATAGTTATGCTTCTCCTGCTAGGCTACCTACACTCTGTAATACACTAAGTTACTGGTTTATGCTTGTCACACCCCCTTTCAAATATCCATTGATAGAATTACAAATATACCCAGAAATTTGGGAAAAGATGTATTATGTTGGTTTTATTTTGGCAATTACACAGTCAAACTCAAATCCATACCATTTCGCATATGAAACATAACACCAAGATTGAGTATAAATATATTTCATGTAATAAAATTCATATTTGACAATAATATAATATAATAATAACAGATTTCTGTTTTGTGAAATTAGCATGAGCACAGGAACATCTGCCTAGAACATGTAATACATGTGAATCAAATTTCTTGGCTGAACAAAAATAGGTGCAAGTGCACTGTTCCTCTCATTTTAGTTTGTGTTTAAATTCTATCAAAATATGTAAAATTACAGTGAATGTACTGTTCATCAATATTAAAGGTAAAAAATAATATATTCATGTGTACATGTTGTTTGTAAATTTGATATTATGTTTGTATCTGATTACTTGTAAGCCAACTTCCTGGAGAGAATTTAGTTTACTACTATTTTAGACTTTTAGACTGCAAATCATTCACACAACACAGGGAAACCCTTAAAGACTGTGTTTTAGATTTGGACAACCATGGTCTGGTGGTAGTACTGCTGTCTGCAAGGCAGTATGTTACAGGTTCAAATCTATTTTGGTCATTCTGTTTCTGGGTCATTTAAATAAAAGTTCAATTACTTGATCTTTGTAACATGGACCAGGGGGAACGACAAAAATGCTGCAGGGCCACCATACATTCGATCTGCAAACCTTTTATTCAAATCCAGCTCTCATAATCTTTCAAGATCCAGTTCTTTGAACACTATTTGTGAGGACTAGATTTTTGGTTACATGGCCATCAAATGTGTGGTACAAAGTCCTATCTAGTCCACATAAAACATTCAGCTCTCATACCTTCCCTCACCTATTTCTTACTATTTAAAAGTCATAATGAATTGACATGCTGGAACAGGAACCGATAAGTAAAAAAAAAAACTTAACTCTTTACATGCTGAATTTATTCTGAGCGGATAATAATGACAATTGTTTGGTTTATAATTTCTTTGAATTTTGCTTTCCTTGTTATGGTATTGAAAATGATAATTTTTCTATTTTTTAGTGTCTGCCGAAGAACGATGAAGGAGAAAAATAATTATTATGATTGTTCAATTTAATTGCACGATTGTGCACAGATACAACTTTAGCACGCGAAGGATTAAGCCAGAAAGTACAACATTGATAATTCAAAAGTTACTACAATTCAAACAGAATAATGCTGTATCCAATGTTAACTAGTACATGTACCTATAATATAAACAACCACTTTGGGGTTTCAGCTATAAACCAAATGTCATTTTGTTACAGTTACATAATCCCATTATTAGAAATACCTGCATGGAGATGTTAATCAATATCAAGATAAAATTCTCGTAATTCAACTGATCCGAACATTTGTCCAGTAGACAATAATTGTGAAGCAAAAATAATTTTTCAATATTACAACGCATTAAGGTTGGCACTAAATTTCCATTTTAAGTACCAGTAATATCAATACACTTTCCTCAGAATGAAAAATCATGGCTTGTTTAAAGGTAAGTGAAAACTTTATGGTGTTTAATAGAAGCAAACCGTCTTTGGAAATAACAGATAAATACAGCATTACGGCACTTTCACATAACCATCAATGACTTAATAACCCATTCCTCACATTTTTGTCTCCCGGACTATAAAATTCTCTGAACGTATGTGACAACTGCCGACTATCTTTGCAATCGGGTAATGTCTATTTTTGAGGCCTCGTTGTCCGAATTCATCGCCGGGCGAATGCATCAAAGCTCAAACTCGGGGAGGATAGGATTACCCTAAACTTCCTGCCCTTCCACATGAAAAAGATGAGCTGACATTAAACTGAGAATCATGAGGGGAAAAGGAAATCACCGAACATTCAAGTGGTTTCACGTGGCTCTGCAACGAGGAAGTGGGGGCAGGGGTTCAAAATGCAACGTCGTCCGTCGGCCATGCGCAATCGGCTCCCTAATGAGCGGAATAGCTCCGGTATCATTTTAAAGGCTACAACACCCTGTACCTACGGGTTACAAAATATATAATCTTTCACATTTGGTTTGCGGGTTCCCTTCACCTCTGACTTTTCGAGAGACTAGTAGCCCTCGAACGCAACAAATGATTTGACACTACTGGTGAGGACTTGGGGTGAGAGGTGTAGGAGTATTGGGTGGTAACAATACGGATTTGATTGCTGATGGCAGATCTGAATTTTCTGTTTTGCAAAATTGAATGTCAGTTTTTGTGCCAACAAAATTTGTTGTCTTGTTTTCTCCATATTTTCCACAATTTTCCAAAACTGAAATTCCATTTATTTGTGCTTTTTATATTTTCAAATAGACATTTCCTACTTCAACTACTCTAGTCGACCTTGCTTCCACATCATTTAACTTTGTGAGGAAATAATTTTAGATATAACTTCATCAATTTTATAGATCTAATAATTTAATCAACACTGTATATGAATCTCAAATGCAATCCCATTCTTTAAGGGGATAGCAGGAGACTCTGAAGCACGTCTGCCCTTTCCGTTTAACCCAGAGGGGCAGAGGTTAGGATTTCTGAACTTCCTGCGTGGAGACAGGCGTAAATGAAAACGGCAGCAAATCAAATCTGAAAGTAACCGAGATTTGGCGTGGCGCGTGGGGGGGGGGGGGGCAAGAAGAGCAAAGAGAAAGAATATCAGGATTCAACCATTTCCCCATTCTTTTTTTATGACGGTCCAGACGTGATATCGTCCACACGTTTTCTGATGCGTCCAGAAAACGCAAGTCGACCCAGTCGGCAGGAAGCGGCCCCAGTCAGGCAGATGCACAACAAGAGAACCCGACCCTTCCTGCTTCCGGAATCAAACGACTTTTTGTGAAGGATCAAGGATGTCCTGCTATCAGGCTGCACACTTGTTGATTTCGGTATCTATTTCGTCAGAATACTGGGGCCCTCGCTGGCTGCACTGGTGCGACAACCATTCCTTTTTTTCCCCTCTCTCTCCTGTATTTTCTAATGAGCAATCAGAGCTCTCGAACGGAATCCAATAACTATTTCGTCAGAAAGCTGGAGCTGCGGCATGCACAAGAGTAACAACCTTTTTTTTCTTTTCCTTTTTTTTTTCCTCTCCTGTATTTTCTAATGAGCAATCAGAGCTCTTCAATCAACTTGAATATCTTATTTTAGTGCTGTATTATTTTGGTTATTTCACAAACTGGTTAACCTGCCATAAAAATCTGGCGGTTTTCGGTTAACCTTCGCACAATATTTGAAAGCATGTCTTTTCAGAAAAATAATATTAATAGTTCTTGAATAGAAGTAACATTGCAATGGTCATGGGAAAATACTAATTTTTCTTAAAAAATCATTGCTTATGGGTAGATTACACTGGAATTCTGAACTCTAATCTGTCATTGTAACAACATCTCCTTACAAATACATCAATACATTTTGTCAGTTATGAATAATTGTAATGCATATTTGAATATATTTATATAGAATTTGCACAATATAAATGTAGTATGTAATACACTGATCTTGTTGTTGCAGCAAACTAGACAAAATGTTACATGAATCCTAAAAATTCAAACAATGTGGGGTCTACATGGTCAATTAGTGGTCAATCAACATTTTTGATTAAGCAATACAATACTGGTGTAATGTCATAAATCCATTTCTGAATTGTTTCTTTGCATTTTCCTTGTACATTCTAATAAACAAATTGTTTTTTTGAATCCCTTTAGTAAATGATCACATTGTAAATATATATCTACACAGTATAATATGTTTTGTTTTTTTCACTGTTTTTTCAAACCCCATATGTTCTAATGAACAAGGTAGATTCTTGAATCCCTAGACAAGGATCAACTTGTGTATCTAGGGGTTTATATCCACAGTGTTATAAATCTATTTTTGTTTTCTTGTTTTTTTTCCTTCTCTTTTTTTTTCTCCTGTATTTTGATTTTCCTCTGTATTTAGAACTAGAGTGGCTCTGGCTTTAAAGATACTTAATAACATTGTGGAAGACCCATTTAAAAAACTTATCAAACTTTGCTATCTGACATATCTGACAGTGTTTGAATGGACAAATAAACACCCTAGAACACAAAAGTTCAGACACTTATTCTGTCAGTTGTAAAATATGTACATTTTTGAACAAAACTCTACAAATCTCAACCACTTTAGACACCGAACGGTACTAATATCCCCTTTGACGATGGGTCAAGTACACCAAATTCGGGATTGTGACACCAAAGAGACACACCGTTGTACGTGATGCTCCGTTCTCTACTTCACAGAACGTCCAAGGACGACTGGTATCAGGAAGGGTTCAGGGCTGTATCCTGTTACAGATTCAGGGCCAGATTTCCTCGTGAAAAAAAAAAGTGGATGCACACACTCCTAGAACAAAATACAGACACACAGACACAAACAACAACATACATGTACCTAGACTCACAAATATGTAGCCAAAAAATTTTCAAAAATACACGTACACACAAAGTCACGCAAAGATTTACACATTAACACACAGTCGGACACACATACAGACCTATCAACAACTTATCACACAAACACACACACTGAAATACACAAACACACATACTCTGAAATACAGATACACATACAGACACAGAAACTTCCAACATATTCTCATACAAAAACACATTCCCTCAACCACAAAGATAAACAATACACAAACTCACACACGCACATACCTACACACACACACACACACACACACACACACACACACACACACACACACACACACACACACACACACACACACACACACACACACACACACACACACACACACACACACACACAAACATTCACACATTATGAAACTGGATATACACGCAGTGCTAAAATTCGTTAAACCCCATGTACTTGTAATTGCTAACTTATGACAATACGACCAGATCCGCACCCACGTAGAGGAAGTCTCGTGCCCCACAATGCACTTGTTCCACCAGTCGTTACCATGGCACCCCTCACTCTAAACTTCCAAATTTGGCCTCCATTGGGCAAAGTCACTTTAGAGAGGAAACTGATCAAATCCCAGAAAAAGCATGTCCTTCGGAACTCTGAAGGCAACAACTGATGTAATCTCCCATTTTACAATCACGGCTCTAAAAACTCCTTCAGAGATTTGATTTTTGTTTTGTCCTGATTTTTCTGATTGCATACATGTACATGTAACCCTCATTTTGGTCACTTGCCAGTTGAAAAACACTCAAAATCTACGGTGTAAATTCTGAAAGAATTTTGAAAAAACAAATGACCAATGTACAAAACAAAGTGTACATGTACCACAGATACACTGAGAAAAGTCTATCAAATTGACAGTAGAAAAGTAAATTGGAAGTAAAAATTTCTAGTACCTTACATTCACTCACAATTTAGCAGATATTTTATCATTCACTCCAGCTATTGTACAACACTGTATGGCTATCATTGCAAACACTAGGCCAGAATCACAATTACATACCTGAGAAAGTTAATAGGTGAGAAAACCTCTCTAGTTAGATGTTGAAGAACTGATGGTAAACTTAGCTTGGTCACTCACAGCCCCTCCCCTCCCCTCCCCCCTCCAAAAAAAGTTGACAAAATTGTAGGTAATTGACAATATCAGTGTAAAAATTACACAGGGCCAAGACGTGATTTGCCCCCAGCTGGCCAACAACCACCATAAAATCCAAGTGCATCCCGATGATTCCTTGTGAAGGAGAGAAGTACTTTTTGGATTTTACCCTAAAACTGTCAGATATACAGTACTGCCTTCAATCTAAATGGATAAATGCTATCTTTCAAAAGTCAAAAACTGAAAATTACCAAGAGCTGCTGCTGCAATTGTTCTCAAGTTTACAAACGTCACACATTTTGAGAAGTGGGGAAACATCTATCATTAAGAAGAAAACAAAATTACTTGTATCCTTTCATGATTCATCGTGGTAGTATTTCAAAGCAATAAAATGTTTCACGCTGGTCTCATAATCAAGAAATGGTCTTTTTAGCTGAACAAGGGAAATGCAGCTCCCGTTTGCAATGTTTAGTTATGAGAGCAGTGGAGAGTAACTCTAGAGTGGGAGATAAATACACACCCCTTCCTTGTTTAGATATGAGATGTGAAAATACATGCGTGTAGCTATAAGGCTACAGATATTCTTGTACATATCTATTACCATAAATGAAAGATCAGAATACAAGCACCAGTTATGAAAACAATTGTGATGATTGTTAACGGGATCTATAAACAACGGTGTCTCGATATCGCTGTGGATAAATGTACCTAAAGTACATTATTCAAATACATTCCATGTATACACTTCTATGAAAACTGTATTAGCGCGGGCAGTGAAAGGGAAAGTACTAGAAAAAAAATAACCTGATACGGGGTATTACCGCTTTTGTCAAAAGTGTTGATACATTGTCATCTTCCTCAATCCGAAGTACACTTCAAATATGACCTGTTGAAAGTGGTTGAAATCATATCAAATTCTCTCATTGTCTTTTGAAATACACTAATGCACAGGAACAAATTTACACACTGTACTGACCAGTATCACCATCTTTGTAAGTTCTTAACAGGGGAAAAAATACACGGGGGCTCAGGGTAATTTCGTCCCAAAATGGCAAAGACCCACAGAAATTTGAAAAAGAACCTTCATAAATTGCCATAGGGTTCAATACAAAAGAGTATCTGGAAGGCACTGAAACAAGAAAAGTAGCCCCCGAAATAATTTTTTTTATTTTTTTCCCGGTTCTTAAAATACAATAATGTACATGTACGCAAAATGATAATTTCTTCTCACCAAAATGGTCCAATTTTCTATCGCTGTACGTGTTCTGAACACTTTATCCAACCCGGTTGTCTCCTGAAGAGTGACACCATCAACAGTCGTGTGCAGGATGCTCCCCCGACCAACTAATGATGCCCCACCTCACTGGCAGTGCGTTTTATATGCTTCCAAATTGCCATATAATTTGCGGAAAATTTCATTGTGTCCTTTCACCGCTAGAATTAAAGTCCTCATTAAATGCATATTCATTGGCCTGTAATGAAATTCCCACCAATCGCCCTATTTGTCTTGATCCAAATATACGGACACCAGCTGTTCATAGAACTGGGAGAGCAGCTTCCTCATTTGAATAACAAGTGATGAATGGTAATGAGGAACCACACCCCCCCCCCCCAACTACCACCACCACCACCACGGTTACGAGAGTTCTAATTGGCGATGAGCAAGTAATTGTTAAAATTGTCCCCTTTCATTATCCTCCTTCAACCTTCTGCCGTGAACAATAGCTGTTGGGTTTGCGGCACAAAAACATGATCTTGATCAGTTTGCAGAGGGGAACCAAGAATGCATGTATTCCGATAAAAACCACAGACACTTCTACCCACGATTCATTATTTGACAATGTTGTGGCCACAGCTCTTTGTTGCTTTCCGGACATCACAGTCGAGTTAGGAAGAACAATTTTCTTTTCTTTTTTTACAAATATAATGAAAAATGTTTGGTTTAAATAAATTAACTGTACAAATGATATGGATGTATTGGTTACTTATTCTATGTACTGAATATATGCTGAATATTTTGTGGTGATTGTATTTTTTTTGTGTACGAATTTCGAGATTAGAGAAATGCAAACATTTTACTTCCTCATAAACCTTTAAGATACAAAGTGAATGCAAATGCAATAAAATCATAAACTCTCATGAATTTCCCTAAAGCAAAATCGTGAAATGCACATAATACAGTACATGTTTTTGGCATAACAAATGCATTATATCATACACTTTAGTGGACATGTAAGTACATTGTAAAACATGACTTTCTGTTCATGTTGTACTTGCAACTCATTACAAACTTCTTTGTACAGAATTCCAATAGAGACACACGTGACTGCACTCACTGTATATCTCATTTGCAGTTGCCTTTTCAGTGAATATGATTCGAATAATATTTAGTTTTGAATTGTGCAATCTAGCCCCTGATCGTTCACACATGTCCTGTGTCAATGATATAAGAACTTTTGACCATTCTATTTTAATCCCATGAATCATTAACATTTTAACAAATGAAGTGGCAGGGGCTCCTTTTGAAACTGACATTCATATCTGACCAGCTGAGAACAAAAGCCCTAACTCCATAAAAACCAACACATTCCTTATTGACTCTTCATGACCAGCGGTCATTTTGCAGCCTTTCAATTTACACTTTATCCCGTATTTTCAAATACCGCCCCTTCCGCTATAGCATAATCATACCAAGTAGGGCATCATTTTAAAGAAAATTAAATAATCTTTCTGCTGGTACAAAGCATGCCTTGATTACTACTACAGGAGAGGGAGAAATAATCAATCAAAGTCAGATTTCCAAACTTTTTTTGAGGAGTTTAGTACCAGTAGTGGTAGCATCACTCAAAGAAAAAGAGTGTCTAAATATGAGTAGGTGTGGGGTCTATTTTTTCTTTCTTCCTATTGTAGTAAGTGTTTTGATGTGTATGTGATATTTTGTAGAATTGTTATTAGTAAGTGATATTTTGTAGAATTGTTATTAGTAGTATTAATATTAGTCTCAGTATTATCATTTATAAGTATTAATATCATTATTAAACTGATTCCATGATTTGCAAGTCCATCACTTCCCTTCATTATCAATACCAAACGGTAGTTTAGTACATGTACTTACAAATGGTGTGTTGAAAGATTGAGACCCATACATCATAAATTTGTTTTATGAGAAAAACTAATAACAATATGCTATCAGAATATTGTTCTTTCCACAAGTTTAAATTTTGCTCAAATTGCAAATTACAGTTATGCGTACGTTCGCATGACCAGCCGAGCACACTGATTGGCTAAACTCCCCGCGACCTACAGCTAATGGCTGATCGGACAATTTTGGAACTAACGGAACGGCCCGTGCACGTTAACGCCACTGTGTAAATTTTAAAGTTTAAATGTCCAGATTTTCACTAGTGTTGCACGACTTCAACATTTTAGAGAGTCGACTAGTCGCCCACCAATAGTCGCGACTCCGACTATTAGTCGACTATCGGTGTTCAACGTCTTTTGTGTGTTCAAGATTGGTGGTGTGGGGTGCATGGGTGTCGCAGTCGGAGTCGCAGTGAGTGCAACGTATACGGCAACACATGTATGATAGCATTGCACGATTACATAGGCTGATCCAAGTACATTTTGGCAGTTCTGTTTGATGATAGATTATGGCCAATTCACAATGAAAAACGTAAAGGAAAAGAATAAAGAGTCAAAAGATAAGCAGCCGTACACATACACAATGCCATCATTTGCCATGACACAATGATTGGTGGTTCTGTTCAAGTTTTACGTCTTTTGATTCGTTTTTAAATGCAAATTAACAATGTGATAAAAAGTCGACTATTGCATTCTCAGAATACTCCGGAGTCGCGAACGGCGCGCTGTAGGCAGTCGGCGACACACGACTTTCGGCGAACTTAGTCGGCAAGTGCACTAATTTTCACCAAAATTAATATTCTATCGCAAAGGCTCTCTATGACAGGTGTTTATTTATAACTTATCTTCACATTGTGAAATGTGATGACTTTGAGGCCGATTGTTATTCATTTTTGGCCGTTTTGGTGCCAAATCCGTAGACCTGTCCTAATTAGAACTGTCTAGTATTAGTATTTATCTATTACTATTATCATTATCATGCATGCGATCTATCATCCAGTGCTTGTGTTACACTCCTATCATATTATCCATTCGGTCAAAATAATTTTATATATAGTTACTTGGCTGTATATCAATTACCCTATACATGTACTTGTTTATTTAGATGATAATTGTTTTATTTACATCTCTGCCTTTCTGGTCAATGTGAAAAGGCGAAAAGACGCAGCTGCTACGCCTATTCTGCGCTACATGAAGGGGGTTACCGGGGCGTTTCAAGACCAGCTGAATGGCTTCAGCTACTCCTCTTTTCTGAATGGGGCAACTGATGTGCTTAACACATGTGTTTCTGAGAATTATGGATCAAAAAAATCATTTGAGCATTAGATGTGTAATTTGAATGAATTCATTTTTTCATATTAAAATGATCAGGATGTGGTAGATTAAAAAAAAAAACGGTTGCAATATCAGTTTATCTAATCCGTCCACTCCCATGGATATACTATAGTGCCAAATCTTCAATGGTTACTATTAAAATAATGTTTTACAGATAGATTTCAGGATTTGCAAGTCCATCACTTCTTTTTTGTGATTACTAAAC
>JZLH01S0092390.1:0-12278 GCA_001188425.1 Eucidaris tribuloides | reverse complement strand
TTATTTTTTACTTATTGGAATTTTTGCTTTATGTTAGCTTATTTGATTTATTTATGGTATTTATGTATTTAACATTATTATGTCCTGGTAGATGAAGTCTGGAGGGGGCATTAAGCATTGCCCCTGTCCGTCTCTCGTCCCCTGAAGTGGTTTACGTGCTATAACTAAACAAATTTTGGACAGAGTTTCAAAATTTGTGGAGTTTAGGTACCGAACACTAAAATATAGGTCAAGTTTGAATTTAGAGTCTTCAGGTCAAAGGTTAAAGTTCACATCTCATTATGTACAAAAATTGGTTTATGCACAATACAAATATTGGATTAGTGGTGGGCGATATTATGATAATATTGAAATTACACAATGTTGAAAAATTATCGAATACACGATAATGATTCCATGATTATTTCAAAATATCGCCAGAGGCACGTTATGCCCCAAAATACCATCGATTATGAAAACCTAATGGGGTAAATGCAGGCACTGCAGTGGGAGGGACCAAAAAATTCCCAAAGCTATGAATACTCTGCACACGAGTGCCTGTAATCATATAGGTATAAACAGGGGATGAGGATATGAGAGACCTCCATGCTATTCAGCTATGAAAGTTGTGGTATTATCATGAAGCTCCTTGGTATTATGAGCAGTGGTACATTTCATATAACATAAGAGAGTTCTTTGTCAACATACTGACAACCAAAAACTTATAAACAATCGGCACCATGAATCTTCTGATCTAGTTACAAGAGGGTCTACAGAAAGCAACATTGTTTTGACTATGCTTTGATAACAGTTCTACAGGGCTCACCAGCAATTTAAGCCGATAATAGATTCATCACAAATTTGTTTTTCAACTCAGGCAATAAATCGTGTTATCGACGATGTTTTTATCCACGATAATTGAATGAGGTTTAGATAAAAAAATCCCAGCTCTATATTGGAGGGATTTTCAAAAGTTTTGGTGTGTAGGTAGATGACACTAAAATACAGACCAAATTATTAAATATCTAGTTTTATGTATCTACGTATTTGCTGATTTACCTATTCAATAATTTTATTTTTTCATTCCTTCATTCACCCCTTTCACAGTACTTGCTGGAAATGAAAAGCCTGATCTTGCCACCAGAACACATTTTAAAGAGAGGGGACAGCGAGGCCATCGCCTACAGCTTCTTTCACATCACTCACTGGAAGAGGGTGGAGGGGGCGCTGCAACTCTTGCACTGCACGTGGGAGGGGACGTTCCGCATGATCCCCTACCCCCTGGAGAAGGGTCACCTCTTCTACCCCTACCCCAGCTGTACAGAGAATGTCGACAGAGAATTATTGCCTCGTGAGTAGTTTGTGCATCGTGGAAATGGCTGAGACCTTCGATTTTAAAGACACTTTTTAACATTGTGGAAGCCCCAGAAAAAAAAATGTCAATTTTTTTTATCTGACCTACTGTATATGCTGAATATTTTGTGGTGGTTTTATTTTTGCATATTTCGTGACTTAATGAACGCGAACATTTTCATGTCCTGATATTCCTGTACAAAGTGAATGCAAATGCAATAAAATCGCAAAAATATACTCTCGAGAATTCCTTGTCTCGAAGCAAAATCGCAAAAATATATGTACGTGAAATATATGGCGTATACAGTACACGATTATGTTTGCATGGACAAGTAAGTACCCAGAACACAAAAACTGATAGTTATGCTGTCGCTAGCCAAATATGTACAGATAAATACAGGCACATGAATTAAAGCCCAAGTATAGTTTTGGTCAATCAGACAATCTTTTTGTCAATCTTTCATGAACAAACATCAGAAAACAACATCAAACCTACTGAAGTTTTATTTTAGTGGCAAATTGTGATTTTTCAATAAACGAAAAGCATGTAGCAGTGTATACATTTCCGATAGCAAAATGGTCGGAAGGCTCCTGATTTTCTGTTTGTCATCAATTTCTTAAAAATTGAAGTTTTAGGAGTGTGCAATTTTCATGGTAGTGACGGATGAAATGTTACCAGATCTAGTTCGGCCTCAATTAACCGGCGATGTTGGGACCAGCAGTCATCTGGATAAGTGATATGGCCGGATAAGAGAGATAATGTACAAACACAGTATAGGGGGAGTTAATACATGTCATAAGTTATAGTATTACAACCCACACACCATGTGCAAATTGCAACAGACCACACACCAATGTTACTTTATTTAGTTTTCCCCCAATACCCAGCAGGTTTATGTGTACACTTCTGATAAAGGTGTGTCAATTACAGGCAATGACTGATAAGTCCATTGTCCGGATAATGGAGAGAGCCGGTTAACTGATGGCCATATAACCGAGGCCGAACTGTCCTGCAAAATTGGGCACTGAGTGGCAGATACCAAAATTCAGATCATTGCAGTATTGAAAAGAACACTTTACAAGCTACATTTTGATACATAATTCACAACCATTGAAACATTTAGAAGGAAAGTTATGATTTCAATTTTTGATTTTGTGCTGTGTTCAGTGAGTGTTTTGTTCCTTCAAAGCTACTTTGTATAAAACGTGAATTAGCGACAAGCGCCAATTTTGCTGGATTGGTTCACATTATAATCTATCTACACAAACACAATCGGACTTAAATTCGTATTTCACCATACACTTCCTTTAACCTTTTCACAATCATCATTTTATAACCCATATCACACCAGTCTTATCCTTTTGTTCTCCTCTCCACAGCATTCCACGAGGTATCTGTCTATCCCAAGAAAGAGTTACCGTTCTTCATCTTGTTCACAGCAGGGCTGTGTACATTCACAGCGTCGCTGGCACTCCTCACGCATCAGTTCCCTGAGCCCATGGGTGCCATAGCAAAAGCAGTGAGTATATTTTATCGGGGAGGGGGAGGGAATGTTTGCTGGTGTGGGATGGGGCTGGGCATGTGCTTCACCATATCAAGACAACTCTGGAGGAGGACAGGTATGCCTGGATGACCACTCGCTGAAGGAAAACTTAAGATTTAAAAAACTGGAAAGATTCTTAAACTCCTCCAGGGGCGCTGTCCTCTGAGAGTGTTGGTCCTCCGGGGGACGTTGTCGGGGGGGGGGGGACCGTAGGTCCTTCAGGGATTTGTCAGGTGGGAGTCATTCATGGGGGGTTTGTCCTCCTAGTGAGTAGTCAAAAGAACTGTACTTGTTGATTCATTTCTATGTTTGATGAATGCATATTTTAACGGAACCGATCCTACAAATGTTCTTTTGATCGCTGACAAATGTGAATATCTGTATCTCAGACAAAGTGTATAATTTATGTAGTAATTTGTCACATCGTTACCCCCCCCGCACCCCCGCCCGCGCAAAAAAAAAAATAAATAAAATAAATAAATAATAATGATAATAATGTTGTAACCATTTTTCATGTGTGTAGAGACAGGACTTTTGGTCTGTCAAATTCAAACCACAATTCACTTTCAAACTAGCAGAAGGGTTGCTACTCTTAGTTATTGTACAAGCCTATAGGTATTGGTCCAACTTCAGTGGTTTTAGTTTCTCACATTTTATGATATATTCAGATTTCACCAGAGTATATACAAGTCATCTCTTGTATTCTGATGAGTTATACCTTTGAAATTGTAAAAGAAATGCCAGACAACGTTGTGTAAATTATAAGTTCTACCAACCTTTCACGGAGACCGACTTTCCAGCCCCAAGGGTTTGTGAGAGGTGAAGATTTGTGTGAATCCGTTCATTATGAATCATTTTAGCTTTTTTGCTCGATTAGCTTATACTTCGGTGTACAAATGTAGAACATGGTCTTGAATACATTGAACAATTAAAAAAAAATGAAAACATTATATTTTGTCTATATTTGTTTTATGTTTGAATAGATGGGATAGAAATACAAACACGTAGAATTTCACTTGAAAATTTGCTAATATTTGTTCTTCTATTCCAGTTCCTGTCGTCTCTGTCAGCACCGTTCAGTTTTGTGATGGAGAGACTGGAAGGAGTGATTCCAGCCAGCCTCTTACAGCAGTTAACCCGACTCTGAGCTGTGATTGGTCACTGGGTGACACACGGACAGTCCTGACGGACGGACAGACAGACAGAGTATGATACACCAATTTTTGCCATTTTTGCCTCATCCAACCTGTTTCTTTTGCTACTGTTCTCGACACGGCTCACGGACCACCCTACGAGATCGTCGTCGACCGAAAGGCATGACCTTCCGAAGCTGTGTTCTTCTTATTTTTTCCTTCTAAATGTTTGTTTGTGTTCAGATGTTGTTTGAACGAAGGCTTGTGTTTTTTTCTTCTTCTGTATTTTGTGGAATGTATTGAAATTTGTGATTGTGGTTTGTTAAAACAAAACTTGCTTCACATGTTGGTTGGTCAGTCAGGAGGGAAAGAGATCGTAAAGAAGTAGGCTAAATCGATTTCTGAAGTGCAGAATTTTATCTGCATTTAACGTTAAGACTAAAACATTTACTATGACTTATTTAATGTCTGCTTCATTGTTCTAAAAAAAGAAAAAAAATGCGTAAGGAGATGTTTGCAGAAGCTGTTTGTGTTCTTTTCACTCCCAAAGATATGACCACTCTTTATTTTTTCATGTTGTTCTTGATATATTTTTGCAATAATTATAAATTGGTAATGTGCTGTTATATCAAATTATGTTTTTGATGACAGTTATTTGTAGATAAGTGTATTTATTTGATCAACAAAATCAAGATAGTTACTGGCCAGTTTTTGTTGTTAGAAATTGTCTTCACGAGTACATTGATTGGAACTGTTTAATGAGGCATGTTGGCGACGGATTTCTCAACTTTGGTGCTCTCATGTTTTTTGTGGTGGAAAGCCAGGGAGAGACCAAAATAGAAATGTGAGTTGTATAACAAGTGGTGGAACTTTCATTGACCCTGCTCAAATGTTGAAATTTCCAGAATTTTGTGTATCACAAGTGAAGAAGAAAAAAAGAATCATACATAAAATGTGTTTTAGATTTGTACCCCCCTGGAATTCTGTCTTTTGAAATCATTATTAAAGGGCAGTGATGTGATTGGGAGCACCTGAAAACGCCTCAAGAACGAAATTAAATAAAACATACACCAATGTATACACTAACTGGAGTGTATATCCTGGCGGGAAGGATTTGTCATGAATGTGTTTACTTGAGGAGACAATATGTGACCACCCAGCTCAAAACCCACAAAAAGTAGGCCAAAATTATTTTTCACTTTTCTTCATTGGTTTATAGAGTAAGTTCTTACCTTTAAAATGATATATAACTTGTTAAACTCAGACCATCCTAACCTAGTCAAAAAGTGATTGAAACACAAGAGAGTTAGGAGGTGCAGTTTCACAAAAAAGGGAGAAAAGAGGATTTAAAGATTACGTTCACTCAGGTGCGCCATCCGAAAGCACATGTCCGAAAAAAATGTGGTCCAGAAAAACTGCCAATATCTTGATTTCAGTTTTGTTTTAAGCCACCAAATTTTGACGGTAGAAAGAGAATAGATTACTCTTTCAGATTAGACAAACTTTGAAAATTTGAGTTGGTCAACCCAAATGACACATTTTGGTCTATTACAGAGAATCATAATCTGTGACATTTTGTTGGTTTGGAGCTGGGCGGTCACATATAAGCCTCAATATACCAATACTGAATTAAAGTATGAGCTGATAGAAATTAATCCCATACAAAGCCGTGCAACAAGTTTGCTCATCACAGCCAATTCTAATAATCATTGTTTAAAAACAAGTAAAAGTCTAACCACATTTTCACGGTGCAAACCAAGAAAAGAGTACCTGATTTCAGTATAGTTTCATCCCAAAATGAAGACTGCTTCCAATTGGGCTTTAGATTTAACCATTATGTTAAAAGCCTCATCACAATTTAAATAATCGTTCCTTCACGCACTCTGGCTTCCCATTCATAACTGCAAAGTAACAATTTAGGATAACAAATAACGGTACTCGTAATAGACACACAGAACATAATAGGTTGTTGATATAAGGTATCCTGTGGAATCGAGAAGAGAGGAAAACTTTGTGAATGATGTGGGAGAAATGCTTCAATGTTGAAACAGTTCCAATCAATACTCACAAACATAAACAGTTAGGCTGAGTGTCCAGTAAACAATTAGAATGAAAAAAAGAGATAATCAGATTCAAATAAGAGCATTTTGATTTAAATCACTGTATCTGTCTCAATTGTCAACTTGGGCCTTCCTGTGGTCGTGAGTTGAAATTTCTGTCACTTCAATGCTTGTCATTTTTACATCATTGGGCTTTGGTAATTTGATCTATTTACTGTTCTTATTCTCTGCCTGACAATGTGCTATTCTCGTTTTCATATCTAACAGAAATCAATTCTTCCTGTTGATTTGGTACATTTTAGAGAATTTAGCATGATTTCAAGTAGTAATGATAGTGCAATTCAAAAAATAAAATCAACTGTGTTACACATTTGTGTGAAAACTTTGTTCACGATCAAGTCGTTAGACTTGGTCAAATACAATAGTACCCAGATGTGTCTGATGCTTTTCCACAGCGTCTGATATATTCTGGTGTTGTTTTCAGTGTGCATACACACATTTCTTTAATGATGTGTGCTAGAAACACTAAATTAGGTTATCATTCTGCACAAATCTTGTCTGCCAGTCCAGAACTGTCCCTTCCTCGTCAACCTTCCATAATATCGTTTTTCACATTCTATAAGTGCAGATGTCACATATTTTCAGGTCCGTGCACAATGGTAAAATTATTTGACATGCTTCTGTGGAACCTGAATATCTTTCTTCAGGGTTGTTTGGATGGTTCATCTTTTTTTTTTCCAAAAAGAAACCAACACAGAGGTCATATTACTTTATCTGTGTTATCCAATTCAACTTTTTCACAATTCTTATCACATTTTTTATAATCTTACCACGAATGTTTTGTTACTCAAGGTCAGTGAGATCCATGTCTTGGCAATTGACAAGATCCATGTCTTGACAATTCCGAGAGTTTTCTTGCAAGTTGTAACTTGCTCAGAAATATTGAGTCCTTTTGCGGGTTTTAATGAATTTATCCCTAAAGTTGGACATAGAGAGAGGGAGAAGGGAGAGGCAACATCATTACAAACTGTTGAGCATTACATAGAATTGAAATGAAACATTCAAATTGGAGAGAAGTGTTTTTTTTTTTTTACGTTACATGTGTTAATACTGCAGGACAGGTTTATCAGTACTCCTATTATTTAATGCTATACTTTCACTTCTCTCCACCGACTGACATTATTTATTTGAATTTAACTCACATTGAAAATGGGAGACATGCAGACATTCACCGAAATGGGACACACTGTCATTTGTTTTTTTTTTTTGGGGGGGGGTGTCTCTTGACTCAATTGGTAATTGACAATTGACATGATGGTTTTGTTGTGTTTTCCCACTGGAATGACAATTCTAATCCTAACATGCCATATTGTAGCTCTTTGAGGGAGGGGTGGGGGAAGGGAACCAACCAACTGGTCCCTCTTATTTTTAATATAAAGGAATATTGTGTGATTATGATAATCTTGTTTTTTGACCAGGAAGACCCATTAATTGCCTGGCTGAGATGGTGATTTAAAACTGGCCAAAATGATACAAAATTTGTAATGTCCTATAATTCTTTTTGTTAAATTGAAGAGTATAGAATAAGAAGTACTGAAGTCACATAATACTACTTTTGAAAAACAAAGGCTCAAAGTTTTCAAATTTGTCTACAGATCACAATTGTTTGAGTTGTAGTACTTGTACATCCAAACTTGGTGAAGTGAATTGACACAATAAAAGATGGATATAGGACAAAAACAAACATTGTCACACTTGTTGATTTCCAATTATCAATAATCAATATTGTGGACTTAAGTACTTTTTCTTCTAAAAACAAGGGTCTCAGGAAAACAAATGCATTTCTCAAATAAATGAATGTCAGAAACACTAAACTGTATATATTTTTGGAATGTCCTCCATAAGACAGACAATTTGATATGCAATTTTTCCAAATTTGGATACTGTTTTAAATTTGACCTTTGACCGAAAATGACCCCATGTCTCATCAACAAAGCACAAAATACATGACAAATTATGTATTTTCTTAATCCTTGTAACTATTCAAGTAATTTGAGATACATTTTGAAGAAATTAGACCAAGTTAAAACTTTGACCCTGGTTGACCCCTCCCCTGACCCCTACTAGGGAAGGGTCAATTTGACCAAAATTTTTTCAAAAAATTTCCCAGCATGTAACGACTTCAAAACAATCACTAACTCAATTTCGTCAAAATGTGACTTAAGTACCTCTTATTCTATACTCTTCAATTATTATTCATAATTTCATCTTGCTCTTTGTGATTTATATTGGCTTAAAACTCAATGTGATCAATACTGTTTGACAGATGGTCTGCTTTTGTGCAAACATTTGTGAATATAATACAATGGCACTTAAAATAGAAACGGATGATTTTACGGGATAGCTTGTCGCTGAGCTGTTAACCCGTTAGCTACCAGAACAAAATGTGTCAGCTAGTAACTCTGGGGATTGCAGACTCTGAGAGATAACGGTTAATAAAACCAACCCATCTTATAGTATCCTAAAGTAAGAACGTAGCATTAATTCGCCTCATGATACTCTTGATTAAATGTCTCTCAAATTCGTCATAATAATCTTCCAACTTCTACGTGTTTGACAGAAATTACGTTGGAATTTGTTGATAATGTCTGTTCATCTCGCAAATTTAACAAGTTTCTCCGAAAAATGTAGGTTGACATTTATAATATTACACAAGTGGTGCTCAAGTATTGTGTGTGATTAGATCACAGTGCATGTCAACACGTAATCAGATCTGGTTAAATATCAAGAGTTTGAGAATCAAAATTTATATGACAAATGTTTAGAAAATTATTAAATAAGAGACGACAGACACACACAGAGTCACAAGTTTTTCTATTGAGCCCAATTATTTTTCTAATCACCATCATTGATTTCTGTAGTTTAAACACAGTAAACACATAGATGTGCTTGTAATTGTCCAATGTTGGTCAGTCATGATATTGTATGTATCAGATGGTCTCTTAATTCAGCCTTCCAAAACCAGTAGTTTATTTATTTTTCTTCCATCCAAATCAATCCATGTTTTTGTTTTGAAATGTGATAATTGCACATGTGTGTTTTTTTTTCAAATATCTTACCACTAATTCTTTTTTCCGAAGGAATTGTATACTGTTTTTTTTTGGGGGGGGGGGCATGTCAAGATAGTCTTGAATTTTACAGAATTAAGTTTTTGTCACTGAAAATTAATTCAGTTATTTTTACTTGATGTTTCTACTGAGATATATTGTTTCTTTGCAAATGGGGGGGGGGGGAATAGGGATTGGGGTGGGGTGGCAGGGGTCATGGTGTTAACAAGGAGTCAACAATTGATGCACATGATTGTTTGTGTCCATCTTCCATTCTGTATCCATATGTGTAAAAGTGGTATCCAAAAGAATGTTTCACATGCAGAGTGTACATGCTCTTCAATCGTCTACTACAAGTTTAAGAAGTCCATTGCACTCATTTTAAGCGTTCATTTATGGTTCTGTGTAACATGATGCATAAATTATCTCTAGCTTACAAGGTGAATATGGCCGCATTCACGCTCGCCAAATATGAGTGATCTTAACTAGTTCTTATAAATAATTTATTGGGAGTATGGCAGAAGAGTACAACAAAAGTGTTTCGCTGAAACTTTGCCCCAAACTATTTCAAGGGGATAGTCCAGCAGCATAGTATGCTTCTGCAAGCACTGGATTTTGCAGTGTGATGAGATAAGTTTTCCAACACCAGAACTGGAAGTCAATACAGTTTGGTATCAACATTACCAGAATGACAAATGCACTGTGTTTCGTGTGAAGACAAACAAATTTAACCTTCAGAACGATCTTTTGGACTGCTCTTTTAACCCATTTAGAATCAGAATATCACATAACAAAGTCAATGGCATTTTGGGACAATGATACGGAGAGGGTTAGAGCGAACTCCGATTTTTACGAGTGTGATTGTGGGTCCTTGTTACTATCGTTTTTGGATGGTCTATGTCAACACTTTTACAAACTTCAAACTGTTGGTTCAAATTATTATGTGTGTAACTAACAGGGATTACTCTATTTATTAACAATATGATGGGGTCTTTCTCCAAAAATATCTTGTCATAATGTCTCTCAAACTAATGTACTTTCTGTGTCTAAAGCTTCCTTTTTCTTCCTCTGTGTTTTTCTGGTTTATTTTTGTTTGACTTATTTATATGTGTTCATAGATGGTGAATATCTCATTGGGAGTGAAAAGAATATCAAGATGTTGTGTTGAAAAACGCTGTCAAATGCAAAAAATATAAAAACAAAACAAAAAATCAACATGTATGTGTCATTTGTTGAAAAGTGAATAGTATGTGACAATTGCTTGGTGATGCCTTGTTGTGGACTTTCTTGCCTTGGCAAAATACGAAATTATGCCGAGACATTGTAACCTAGTGTGTTGTGTGTGTGTGTGTCATGTGTCTGTGAGATGATCTGTGTCTGTGTCTGTGTCTGAGTGTCTTGAAATGTTGTTGTGTCTGTATGTGCTGTGTGTGTGTGTCGTGTGTGTGTGTGTGTGTGTGGTGTGTGTTGTTGGGGGTGGGGTGGCGTTAAGGGCCACCCCCCCCAAAAAAATATTTAAAGCAGTTTAATGCGAATACACTGCAGTATTGATGCTCCCGCCATACTTTTAATTCATCTAACCCATATATTAACTGGGGGGGGGGCGCGTCAATTGACACCCCCCCCCCCCCGACGAATTTCTGACCATTGCCGTCTGCGAAAATGTTTTGATCGCGATCGCTCACTGACTTTTACTTTCTCAAGTTTGTGATCTTTTGAGACCGGTTTTCGCGAAAATCGACGTACCGTTTACGACGACTGCACGCAACTTTCTTTACATGCATGTCAAACCCCAAAATCGCCCAAAAACGTGTCTTCGTGTACAAAATCAATGTTGGAATTGTAGTTTCAGCCAAAATCATAAGTGTACTGATTATTTTGTTTTATGGTTGAAATGAATTAAACTTCTATGCGGTTTGATGATATGCAAAAGTGTTCCCCCAACAAATTTCATGCGAAACAATAGAAAACAAGGAAGAGTCGAAAAAACAACCGACAATACATAAGAAATCATCAAAACAATAAAAGACATGAGAAATTATTCAATTCGGCAAATTTGTTATTGTAATAATTGTGAGAAATGTAGAATGAATATATTTACACCAAAAATTAGTATTCTACTGCTATTGGTAATGCTGGAGATTATGGCGAAGACATAAATTCATGCCACTTGATTTGCATAATGAATTATTTAAAAATATAGAAAAAATAACTTCTAGAATTTTACTAATACAGTCGTTGTAGTGTACATTCCGGCTCTATGCGCATGATGCCAAATGTTCGCGGCGATCGCGCGTTCATGCGGCGAGATCTGAAGGGGGGCGTCAATTGACCCCCCCCCCCAGGTAAAAAACCTGCGTCTGAAATAGGCCAGTTAAAATAGGCAGTTTATAAAACAAATTATAAATACTAGTTATCAGAAGTGTGCCCTAAAAATAGCTCATTTAGGATTGATTGCATCTCATTTGCCAATTTTTGTCCAACGGAGAGAAAATTCACACTTTCTGCTTACCAACCCCTCCCCCTTTCCCAAAAGTTTCATGTGAGTTTACAAGTAAGGGAAAACATCTTGTTGAATCTGTTGAAACAGTAGTCTGAATTTCAGACCTCCCTGCAAAGCAGGGCCATCGCGGAGGGATGGTCTGAATGCTAACGGTTGGCGAGCTTTTAACTATCTCTTATTCTTTTTCTGACAAGATTTTTCAAAACTCCTGGCATAGTCCATTTACTTCCCACTTGCATTGTACGGGCCTTATTTCTACTCTCTTCACCATCAAACAAATTAAGAACTAAGCCAGTGTCAAGATCTCATCTACAGTGATCAAGATAAGAGCTGCGGACTTACTCACATATTACAAACTGGGCTTACCAATCGTTTTTGAACAAAGTGTCAAATCAAATGGTCTTCGCGAGGTAAGCAGTGAGCCCATTGCCCAGGCTCTGTCAGGGGTCGCCTAAGCACATTAATCACTGCAGAACCTGACAGATAAGAACTGATAATCTTCTCGCGAAGGCCTATTTTGTGGATTATTTATGTTACTGACAATTACGTATTGACAGACTATTATACTGAAGACATGTTTGCTGTTGATTCCAGAATGG
>JZLH01S0092386.1:56438-66921 GCA_001188425.1 Eucidaris tribuloides | reverse complement strand
ATTTTGTTATCAAAACGCCCTGATTATCTTTAAGTTTAGTAATATTCTTCCTCTGCCAAGCTCTATTTTCCAGATTACAAAAATATTTACTGCTCCTCTCACCTTCCTCTAACCACCTGATTCTAGACCTAGTTATCAAACCTTTAGTTTCAAATTCATAAATTTTGTCTAGTTTCGCTTCAAGTTCCTCTAACTGTAAAAATAGGGGGTCATCAGGTGTAGGGGTGTTGCTCGGAGGTAACAACATTTTTATTCTATTGATTTCAGTTAATAACGGATTCCATATTTATTAATTACGTCATTCTTAGGATCGTAAACACTCTATACCGCAGATCCTCAAGAATTTCTTGCGTGTTAATATTTCTTTCATCCTAAATCGTCAACAATCAGTGTCATCTATACCTCTCGCGAAGGAAGACACATATGTTTAATGATTGCTTACATGTTTTCCAAGATAACGAGCGTGGGAAAACGGCAGCTCGGGCATCATCCTCATTCTCAACATCATTTGCTGTCAAGCCAAGATAGATCTTGCCTCTGCCGTTCATCCACAAACACCTCACTGGGTGTCAACCGAATAAAGTTTACCATTTTCTCGTATTGTCGATTGCAGGCTGTGACCAAAACTGAGACTGAGAATAGGCCAATATTAAGAGGAAGTGGAGGAAGATGAGGATAAGAAGGAGGAGGGGAAGGAGGAGGAGGAGGAAGAGGAGGAGGAGGAGGAGGAGGAGGAGGAGGAGGAGGAGGAGGAGGAGGAGGAGGAGGAGGAGAAACAGCGGCAGCAAGAGCAGCAGCACAGTATAGAAGTGAACATTTTCGGGCTAATAACGGAGAATGCAAAGGTTTTTACTTTATTATTTTAGGGGTAATATTGCTCAAATTTTAATGTGAAAATTGTGATTTTTAGCAAAGTTTTGAGCATGTAATCAACGGCGAAACTAGTGTGGTAGACACTACATGTACACTGGACGACTGCCAAACATGAAACAACATATGTTAATTGTATCGAAATTATAATCTTCGGTATAATTGTTGCTTTATCACAAATACAATCCAGTGTTTAACTTTTT
Organism: Eucidaris tribuloides; assembly: GCA_001188425.1. NCBI lineage: Eukaryota > Metazoa > Echinodermata > Echinoidea > Cidaroida > Cidaridae > Eucidaris > Eucidaris tribuloides. Next base: position 65,848 of record JZLH01S0092386.1, on the reverse strand, counting down.
TCAAGTTGCTCATCAGTCTAAAATTGGCAAAATATCGTATGTTACGTTACTGGTGTTTTATAGTCATGGTTTCAGAGGGTTAAACGGTCAGGAAGTCATTTTGTTTCTTCTACAAGTATGCCGTCGGTTTCTGTAAAACTATCAATCTATAAGTCAGACACAAAATTCGACATGATAGCAATCATGTTTGCTCAATGCGTATAAAAAAGATAGATACATAGATGCTATAGAATGGATGGATAGATAAATAGAGAATCAGAAATAGATAGATATTGTAGATGAATAGATAGAGATAGATAGATCGACAGATAGATAAATAGATAGATGGATAGATAGATATATGGGATGGATGGATGGATAGATATAGTAGATTGATGGATAGATAGACAGATAGATAGACAGATAGATAGATATAGTAGATTGATGGATAGATAGACAGATAGATAGACAGATAGATAGATAGATAGATAGAGAGATAGATAGATAGATGGATGATAGATAGATACTAGTAGATAGATGGATAGATAGACAGACAGACAGATAGATAGATAGATAGATAGATAGATAGATAGATAGATAGATAGATAGATAGATAGATAGATAGATAGATAGATAGATCATGGAAACATGAACAATGGACAATATGAATTAGCCCAGAAAGTCATTCCATTTACGAGCAATCCAGGAATCTGGGACGAGACGTTATCGGTCAGCAGGCACGCGCGGTAATCGCCACATAGTGTCACTTTAGTAATTTAAAACATAGCAGCTACACATCCAATTCCAACTAATTAGTTAGAACACATGTCGGAATTGACAGTCTGTAGTCTAATCTAATCGACACAGCCTGTGCGTGATTTCCCTTTCCCGTGGGAATCGAGGGACGTATTATTACTTGTTTGTTCACGTGTACCTAATCGTAGGATTCACGTTATTAGTTTAAAAAATAGTTCATCACATACTCTAATCAAAAGAATATATGAATCTTTCAGGCAGTTAGATTTGAAGTCATCGCTGAAGCAGGGTACACAAGGGGATAAGACATCGTGGAAACAATTCTAGCAAAAAACATAAACGATAGATAAAACGATAATACGCATTTTCAGGTACCTGGGGGAAATCCATGTTTGTCAAGTTGATCAAGTCATCATTTGAGATTTTTTCCTCGAAATTAATGTACATGATCTTAACGCTTGGCTGTTATTTTGATGATGATGATGATGATGATGATGATGATGATGATGATGATGATGATGATGATGATGATAATGACGATGATGAAGATGATGATGATGGCGATGGTGATGATGATGCATGATGATGATAGAGGACAATGATGGTGGGGATGATGATGATGATGGTAATGGTGATGTTGGGGATGAAAATGTTGATGATAATGTTGAAATTTTGGAACTGTTTTATCACAGTAGCGGCGCCATTTTCAGCAAGACCATTTTAATGTTTCTTCTTTCAATCTCGTGAACAGTAATACCTCACTAAATCTAAATTTGCGATGAGAAACTACACTTCACCATTCTTATCGTGTGGTTTTATTTCAGTGAGGTCAAGGTACAGTTGGTGATGATGATGCCTTTGTTGATGATGATGATGGTGGTGATGGTGGTTGTGTTGATGCTGTTGTTGATGATGATGATGGTGGTGATGGTGGTTGTGTTGATGGTGATGATGTTTACACTCTAAGAAAAGGTTCGTTTTAGATTGTTTTGAACTGTTTTTAATCACGGTATCGGCATCATTTCAGCAAAACCATTTTAATTTTTAAATGCTTTTTGATGGCAAATATTGGGGCTATATGGTGTCAATAACAGACTTTCCACATCAAAGTTGTGCCATTGAACATCAAATGGTTTTGCTACATTCTAAGAAAGCAAGGGTTCTCAACAAAAGTTTCCAAATATATAATAATCGCAACACTGTTTTGGTATTTATTTGCACCAATTAGGAGTAGGATAGGCTCTTATTGACACCATTTAGCCCCAAAAGTTGCTATCAAAAAATCTTTTCAACAATAACATGGCCATAATGGTGTTAAGAAATGGTATAAAAAAACCTGATTCTGAAGCGAACTCCTTGTCTTATGATGTAACGATGATAACGATGATGATAATGATGATGCTTTTGATGCCTGTTACTGCTAATGATGTCGTGGCTAATGACATCATTATGGCTAACTATCTTGCGGTTGTTACTCTCTACCCCTGTCTCTCACCACGTTACTTTCTTCATGCCGCTCCTAACCCACATCTAAAGTTCCTCCATAGTTCCGCACCGCATCAAGCCATCTCATGTTAAACTATTTACCGATCTTTTCTCCATGTTCCCGTCCGGTTGTCCTTTCAATAACCTCTTGATACTGATGATAAACAAAACATCCCCATATACTTCCATCTCGCTTCTATCAATGTATTTTACTTTTATTTTCATTGATTAGTGAAACAAATATGATTAAATGAAATAGAAAATTACAACAAATTCCGGAAGAAGACAGCTTTGTAGAAACGGTCGATTCAAAATTTAATCATTTAATCAAAAAATTAATTACATCAGTTAAAATTGCAAACAAGTATAGACATTTTAAAAAAATGTTAAATTTCTAAATAATTCAATTCGATTTCTTGTGAAGAAAAACAATTTTAAAGGAGGAGATCGGCACAATTCATTTGCAGATTAAAGATGAAATCGGAGTACATGTACATTGAAAACTCATACTTTTAATGAAACTATTCTTTAAAAAAAAAAGAGGTAACAATGAACGTTCGGATGCAAGGATTGATAAAACAGTTTCTGGCATACAATATATTCCAGCAAAGCCACCCTGATGTTGGATAGATGAGTTTCAATTGTCTTTTGGTTGTTTCACAAACAAATAAAAAAAAAACGAAAGAAAGAGACCACTTTCTTCAAGATTTCAAATTGTATCTTCAGACTCGTGACACCAACGTACATGATGTAGGCCTATATTCCTTAATGAGTACAAATGTACCATAGTATTATTTTCACAGCTCAAAGAAGCAGTATTTCTATCAAGACCTGGCGATGAACTTTTGAAAATAACGTTCGGGTATCCTATTCAGTCAAAAATTGTAGGTAGAAGTTCAATCTGTATGTAATAATGTTTTGTGCTCCTTTCTGCTCGGCTGCGTCTTTCACACATCGTCTGACTGCGATTATCGATACATTGTTCATGAATTTTTCGGCACTTTTATCAGCGGTGTACTTAACAGAAGGAGGACTTTCGCGAACCGTATAATCACATTCACATTTCTCAAGTCACAGAAAGTGCAATCTCGTGCCGTTACACATATCCAAAAATTTCATTTTATTCCTGGAAGATTTCGTCTGCTCTAATCAGAGTTTCTTTTTTTTTTTGGCGCAAACCTGTGTCTGTATTTTCCGCTCAACTGGCTGATCGTCTGATCGTATATACCATCATCGGGAACTAGCCCCCGAACGCCACGACCGTGTTGTAACGACCGACCAAGATAACGAGCTAGTGATTTTCAAGACATTTCAGTTATGCATTATACATGTATATTTCGAGTCAATCGCGGACACAGGGGAAAAACCTCTTCGCCAACTATATGGGTTTCGTCTTTACAGCTTTCAGACCTGCTTGCTCCTTACTTTGATTGGTTTACATGTATGCTGAAAGAAAAAAAAGAATTGGTTTTAAAACCATTTTTTAAAAGTGTATTCACTGACATATCATGACCTTGCCCTTCATTTGTTACTGCATTGTTTTTTTTTTGTTTTTTGGTTTATGCAATTGCCATGTAAGAACATGCAGGTAGTAATTTGAACTTTTATCTTTTGTGATTGTACAGTAATTTGTGTGCTTGATTAATTCTTTACATTCATACACATATTCGATTTTTCTTCATATACAGTCCACGTTTCTACAAACTTTGCCTTTCAGTGGATCGCATTCCCTTTCATCATTTTCTTTCCATTCTCAGTTATTATTATTATTATTATTTTTTGCAAAGCATGTATTTGATCTTTCTGCTATGTGTAATTCTGAAAAATAGATATCACTTGTGGTTGAGGATAATGATTTCATGTATACAAGTACTTCATAAAGTGCTGTTCATTTGCATTGATGATATTGAAATTGAGCATATAATTTACAACATGGTAGTCATTATATTTAGCATAATTATGTGCTGTAATTTGATGCATCAGTTTATTACTGTGTAAACAATATAGTACATGAACTTTTTTAAAATCATTGATGCATTACTTTCAAGATGAGAGTAACCCAATTAATCATTGGCACAACAGGATGAACAACCTTTCTCTACGGATAAACATATAAATGAATTATTATCGACTTTTGTTATGAATAAGTTGTAAACTTTTGTGACACTGAAGTGAATAAAAGAGCATAAAAAAGGCTTATAAAGGATGTCAGGTGGACACGCGATTATTAGTTGAGTAGGCATGAAGCATAGCACTATAAAATGTGGAGGGGTGGACCATCGCATCATAGACAACATAATTATGACGTTAAAGGAGAAGGAGAGCCAGCAACTAACAGGGCATAGCTTAAGAAAAAAAATTGACTTGTGAGTATTGGTGAGAGTTAATGTACATGGCTGATAAGGAAGCCTAAATAAGGGTGATTATGTGATACTCAACCTCAGCAAGGTTCCTATAAATTAGTTACTTTGTGTTTATTTTTAACCGTCTTGGCAATTTATCCCGGGATCTCCGGAGTAAAACCTTGCAGAAACGAGCTACAGGGGGAGGAGTTTCGGATTCAACTAGGCATACATTACACGGCACGTACTAAAGGCCCCGTCACACTATGGCACGAATTGCATCTGCGTACTCCATGCGTATGCGTACTTTTGACATTCGTTTGGCGATTGACGCTAACGTGTCGTTCGCGGAATCTGTTTTGATGTTGTGCGTTTATTCAGTCACTGATATATTTGTATACGGCAAACTTCAACTTGTCTGATATGTTCTTCAGTACGCGAAAAATTTGTTCAGGTAATCACTTAAAAATGTGTTTTCACTATGCCTCAAGCACGTAACCATACACATGGCATCCAGCTAGCGGCTTAGCTCGTTGAAGTTGCAATTGGCGAACGTTTTATTTCGTCAATGAGGTGAAACTGCGTAAATCGTAATTGTGAACAAATTAACACGAATATCCATTTGATCGGCCATAAGTGGCCCTTTTATCTCTGCGAACGTTTTGCGTGTGGTAGCGAATTTAAACATAGACTTTACTTCTCATTTTTATCATATGGGCTTATCACGCTTAACTTGATTGTGCTTCACTTGTTCATCTGGGTGTGTGTGTGAGTGTGTGTGTTGTGTTGTGTGTGTGTGTGTGTGTCTGGTTGTCGTACCTGTGTTTGCAAATTTGTGAAATCGCACACCTTACCCCATGGGTATTGTTGCTAATATATGTTTATTACCAGGATAAATGCTCTCTGGTATAGAATGAAATTGTTAGCTTATCGAATTCGGGTATATATTCATTTGATACCGTTGATTGAGGGGACAACTCTTCTGTTCAAAATACCAGATTTTATCACACTTTATTCTCCGGAAAAAAGTTTCATGCAACACCCCCAGATCAAAATATTTTGTCTATTCCTCATAACAGTTTTACAATACTGTTTTGAAATACATATAGGTGAAAATTCTAAATTACTCAAATTCCAGATTTGATTCCATAATTGATCATGAAGAAAAGAAGATCTTTCTAATAAAAAATCCCTTTTTAGTTACCATGAAATTTAATAAGTTCATTATTTTGTAACAGTAAAATCACCAATATACAACAAGTTTGCAAAACTATGACCTTATCATTACCTTAACCATTGGCCTGATTTCAGGTTATTACTATTTTTCTCACGCGAATATTAAATTGGCCAGGGGTAAAGGTTGCCTTTCATATCAATTTGCCTAAAACTATAGCCTACCATATGATTAATTTTGGTGCTCCTTTTTTATACTGTACAAATACAAATCTTGGCTTTCTTGGATTTCGGCATACTGGGGGAAATTAGATACCCAAACTCAAATGATGGGACAAAATGACGTTGAGTTCAAGAAGGTATTTGTTTGTAAATGCACACAGACACCATGTGATTGACTTGAATTCGCAGACTATACGCGTAGCGTACGCAAAGGTCGTTAGTCGTTCGATTAGAGATCGCTATCTGTAAGTTAATGATAAATGGTGATGGAGACGTTTTTGATTCGTTTTGATTCGCTGTCAGTACGTTCGATTCGGTTGAATTCACCCACGCGAAATTCACTCGCTGGGAATGCTGTGCGTATTTGGAATTTTTCTATTCGTTCGCGGTACGCAATGCCAATTTGTCATAGTGTGACAACGCCTTAACACACGTCGGGTGCCATGCATTGGTCACGCATGGTCAGCTCCAGACCTGTGCACGTGCGATCTGATTGGTTGGCAAGAACTAAAATCTTTTCTTAACTTATGCCTGTAATGCTAGGTTCACACTGCCGATCTGTCAACTCGATCAGGCCCGATCAAGCCAATTTTGGGCGTGGTTCGTCAAGCTCGGCAAGGTAATCGGCCGCGGGGTCAATCTACCTTGATCAGGGTGATCGACAACGCTCTGGGTCCCTTCTCGAATGTTTTTGACACGTTACAAATATTCGAGTAGGTAACAAGAACGATGTCGATCAAGGCAGACGGACGCCGATCACGGTAGAGTGACCTCGATTACCGGCCGAACTAGACCGAAAAGGCCCAAAATTGGCTTGATCGGACCTGATCGAGTGGACTGATCGGCAGTGTGAACCTAGCATGAGATCGGACCTGATCGAGTGGACTGATCGGCAGTGTGAACCTAGCATTAGTTGCTGGCTCCTTAGACAACACATGACATTAACCCCCTTTTCCAGTGAGCCGATTCGGAGCTATACTAATGAGTGGGAGGGGTATAAAATGTGTACGGAGGGGTGTAGCCACTTCCTACAATCGGACATTTCAGACTTTGTCGAATAATTGTACTTCAATTTAGGGTATGGCTGACTCTAATAGGGGTATTATTATCATGCAGTTAAAGTTGCCCCGTCGTCATCTATTGAGGGCGCTTCGCGCAATACTTGCAAAATTCGACGAGGTGTAGAGCCTAGTCAGAAAATGATAATGAGATTGCCATCTACGACTGTTGCACGTCGTAGGAATGTCGTACGACGAATGTTGTGTCAATTGCGACAATCTGACAATTGCGATGGGTTATCTGTCGTACAATTGACGTCAATGGCCTTATTTCCCCAGGTCAATACTTAAAACACATGTAACACATAGCAGGAGATAGCCCTCCAAAAATCTTGCGACCGAAAAAAAAAGAATCGTGGGTGGTTTTTGACAGTGATTCTTGAGGGAAATGAGAGACAAGATTAGAAATAGTTATCAATTTAGGATACAATGATACCGGAATCAAGTATAGGCCCCTACTGTTATACATGTAAGGCTTCTGCCGAGAAACCACTTATAACATATCCACTTTGTTGCATACATCAGAAATCGTTGTGACATTCAAATTTGTTGGTAGCTACAGTATCTATGTGTTCAGTTCCTATTATGGTCATAGTTTAAAGCCACAGACTAACAACGACCACAGTTAAAAAAACATGAGCTACATAATCCTCTATGTTAAAAGTGTCTTTGATTCGGTCTAAAAACGGAGCCCTGAAAAGGTGTATTTCAAAATGATGATTTAGTGCTTTAAAAAAATGAAAATCTACAAGCACTCAAGTTGCCCGGATTCACCTGCCCATTTCCTCCTGTAGACGTTACTGTGTGTAGATCTAGGCTATTTTATCCTTCACCGGAATGGAAATTGTTTATTCATGTATATCTTGCCATGGCAAAGCATAACTTCCCAAACTGTTGTATTCTAGAGTGTTCATTTGTCCATAAACACTCCATGTACTATGTAGCTCAGATAGCAAAGTTGACTTTTTTTTGTATTGACGCTCCACAATGTTAGCCTATTACTTTAAAGGTTAGTGACATGATTGGGAACGACTTGAAAATAGCCTCAAGATCCAAATTAGTTGAAATATACCAACTATACACTAGCAGGAGTGGATCTCTTACCTGGGAGGATTTGTCTGTAATTTTGTTTACTTAAGGAGAATCAAGCATAAACATAGGAGTATCTTAATTTTTCCGGGGACGATAAAAATAAGCCCCATAGAGAGCCACACAGCAAGTTTCCGTGCTACGAGTGAAATTGACATTGTTTATTTTAGAATGAGTCAACGTTTGACTACAAGATTTTCACAGGAGAATCCTTGCATAGTTTACTTGATTCTAGAGTAGTTTCAGCCCACTGAAGGTAAATGATACTTGTTTGTACTGGAAAAAAAAAGAATTCAAAACAAATCCCCAGCCTGAATATTAGCCTTTACCTATTGTGTCAACTCTTGACACATTTTCTGTTTTTCTTCTCTTAATCGTGTCAATGCCCTTTAAATGTACGTCGGTGGGGGGCAAAAACATAAATTGCGCATGTTTACAAAAGGAGTGAGATTTGAAACCTACAACTAAGCAACACTACAGCCGGCTATTATTACCACTCGAGTTAAGGTTTCAAGTCTTTATAATATCAATATCACGTGTGACGATATTAATGCCACGAGCTGACACCTGAAGGTGACTTTCACAGTCCTTAACTGAGTTAATGCATTAATTTTATTATATGTCAATAATCTTCAATACCCACGTATTAATGAATAACAAAACCATGAATATAAACCTATTGTTGCCTATCTATCGATTTATATTTGTATGCTTATTTTCACAAGCATCAAAACAATAGGACCCCGTATTTTTAAAGGCAGGGAATTCTCATTTGGAGCTCTCCAGAAACACAACAAAATGTATGACCCTATAGGTTCCGAACGACGTGTCTGTGACAAATTTGAAGATCAGTTATTATCTAGAATTTGGAAAATGCACAAAATACGACCCGTGTTCAGACTGTGTGCCAGATCCACTGAACTGAGACGGTTTAGCAGTAGGTCTATTATGGCATAATGGTATACATTTGTAATAAATCAATTTCACATATCATGCACGATGGTCACCCATGTGGGGTAAGCGGGGTCTGAAAGTAGACTAGGAATTTTCGTAAAGATGATATTACTATTATTATTATTATTGCTTTGTCATCATTTCGGATGACAGGGACTAGAAAAGCGACTTTAATCACTATTACCCTCAGGCATCCAGTCCCCGGGTAGTTTGCATATGGATATGTGACCACAACACCGGGTTTTTACCCTTCTCTTTTCGATGAAGTGCGTGCAGGTGTTTCTGTCTCAACACGGGACCTCCGGCTTTACGTCCTATCCGAGGGACGAGGTAATGTGCCTTACCCAAGGAC
>JZLH01S0092386.1:29943-42300 GCA_001188425.1 Eucidaris tribuloides | reverse complement strand
CCAATATGATTTCAGATCATATTTTCAGATCTTACTTTGCATAATGTATACAGCGTGGCAGCACGAGTCTTATATGGTGATATGTTATATAAACTTTTTTTTTCTGCTGCGACTGAACTATGACGTATTGAACTCAAATAATTCAGGGGCGTTTAATATTTCAATTCGTAATTCTGTATTTGCGTAGTTGAGTGATTATGTCAGCAAACGTGTGACATAAAACACCAAATTGGTACATTCTGTTACACTTCTTGCTTCAAAGTAGTTATTGAATAACAATGATTGTCATCTTTTCCATGTAGGCCTAAGCTTATCATTTCAGAAACTTTGAAAAAAAAATGTTGACAGTCTTTATGTTTTCATGCAGGACCATGCATGAGTGTGGCTGCCAGACGTTACTCATGAATCACCTGTTGAAAACTGAAATCATACTGATCACAGCTTACCAGGCCAAAACGCCATCGATTGGACTCTGTACGGCAATCAGTATGTGATGACCCCCGCATGAAAGGCCGAAGGCGACAATTAGCGTCTGAAATCAAGACTACCACGATTCCCCGCTCCCCTGGAAATAAGCAGGCCCACTACCCTGGAAATGGGTAGTCTACAGGCAAAGACTCTATCATGATGGACAAAGAAGAGGAACTTACAAAGTAGTTTATCCATTGTCAATTTCGTAAAATTGAATGTACGTGAATGTTTTAATATCAAAGTGCATGAAAATTATTCATAATGTTCACAACGCCCAAACTGCATTTGGAGGTCTAAAGGCCCCTACATGTATTTTCCCGACATTTCGCAACCATCTCCATTACGACTGTCACAAAAACAAATGTGTGTGTGTGTGTGTGTGTGTGTGTGTGTGTGTGTGTGTGTGTGTGTGTGTGTGTGTGTGTGTGTGTGTGTGTGTGTGTGTGTGTGTGTGTGTGTGTGTGTGTGTGTGTGTGTGTGTGTGTGTGTGTGTGTGTGTGTGTGTGTGTGTGTGTGTGTGTGTGTGTGTGTGTGTGTGTGTGTGTGTGTGTGTGTGTGTGTGTGTGTGTGTGTGTGCATTCGCGAGTAAAATCTGTGCGCGTGAGCGCGATCATTCCCCTCTTCTCGGGACGGATTTATGTCCCCCTTTTTACGTTGAAAATACTGATTCTAATTTGGTTACTCGGTGATTATACCAAGGAGGTACTAGGCTCGCCAAGTACCTCCTTGATTATACCATAGGAGATGACCTCAATGTCCTTGTCGAGACGCGAGGAGCTTGTGAAACTTCTTGTTCAGGCCCTGTTTATTACGACACGACTACAGGTTTGTGGTTGCAATGAGAGAAAGAGCACGTTCGATTGGCGTGAACTTATGACCCCTCACACAAAATGGAAGAAGAGTAAGAATTAAAAAGGGACTTTATTCTACCCTGTCACGTAATTATGTTATCGCGAATTTTGCGGATTTACAGTCTGTCTCAAGACCTTTGAACTATTCCCCTCCCCGTCAAAATAACTTCATCCTATTGTTATTGCAACAGCAATGGCCTCGTCTCTCAGACGGATGCTATAGTCTGGATTCCAGACACCGGCCTTCACTTGTTGAAGGCTACAGTCGGTTTATGGTGGAAAGAGCTTCCTGGTACGTGTTTTGGGATAAGCTGGATTACAGTTCTCACTAGATGATTTATGAAAAATGTCTGGCAGTCAGACTAATTTGAGGCACGTTCAGGGGAACGTGCGGTTACAGAGATTGTGACACCCAACTTGGAACGATGCCAAACCCAAACTTCACTCAAACTTTTTATTTTTGAACCTTTTTCTCATTTGTTTCCAAACTTGGATCTTGGCCATTGTTATGTTGTCTATTTTTTTCTAGGTTTTGCAAACGTACTGTCATAAACATAAACGAAGATAGCAACATAACAATGGAAAAAATCATTCCATCGACATGCATGAATTGTTGACTACATTGTCGCATAATAATTGGAAAGCAGTCCTTTGTCTGAAAAGTTCTAGAAAGGTTGGCCTTCCCAACAAAAGTTGAAATCTTTGTTCGCTTGGTTGCTCCTCCAGTGCAAGCCAAGGGCGTATCCCTTAAAACGGATCAAAAGTAAACATGTTTACGAGTTACAAATCTACTTCACGCAAGCCTACGCATGATAAATTAATACTCATAAAGATCTGTCGAATATACGCGTCAGAACTCATTGCAAAACCAATATAAACACCGTTACTATTCAAATATAGAAACAGAAGATCGAATTTTGGCGCGAGTCCATAAAAGATGATGCAATTGGCCTTCAAACTGTACAAGTGTCGGATTTCTTTAGATTGTAGAAATGCTGTAAATACATGTACCTGTACGCGAGCGAACAAAAAAAAAACCGAAACAAAAAAATCAAGGATTTCGATAGATCATTGAAATTGGGACACGTAATAAATGCCACCGATGTTTTGGCTGACAATAAAACATCAAAAGTTCATCAACCGGTCAAATTCATGTTATATTTATTCTTTTTCAGTCTAAACGGCCGATGTTATTTCGAGTCCTAACTTTTTTCTTTTCGTGTGCGGGACCCGTGCGCCTCTCGTGCCGTCGCACGGGCTACGAAAAAAAAAGAGTTGTAATGGCATAACAGGAAGTGCTACTCTCCCTGGGAGCCAAGTGTTTCTATGGTTGCGGGTGGTTCATCCCCTATTTCTATGACGTCAACATGAAATTACGAAATCTGATTGATGTAAAAATATCATAATTGAATAAAGTGGCTATAAATACTCGCTGTTTCTGGAAAATACTGTTGATGATGTATTTCTGGAAAATGTAAACATTTGGAATAAAAAAAATTAGGGTTATCTTTAGATTACGATACTGAACATTGGTATGATCTAAAAGTAAAAAGTTGTCAAACTAGTTACCTGATAGTGTTTGAGTGCACAAAATAATAAACATACTCTAGAATACAAAACTTTGGAAAGTTGTGCTACCAATGGTAAGATATGCATGGACATTATATCACACAAGCATTTCAACACAGCAGTCTCATGAATGGCGAAAAATGGACATTGAAACCGGGTCATTTTTCAATCATTCAATGACCGTTTTGAAGTAGGCCCTATACTCTTTAATTGTTTCAGGGTGCTTTTTAAGACCGTGTCATATATTTGTAGCAGAGAAGATTATAGCTCAGATTTGTGAACGGGAAACATTGTTAAATGATTCCTTTAAACTTTTTAATTGAAGTGACATTTGAGGGCGGAGAGCGTAGTATGACCGTGGTTTTGAGTCCACGTTGACTAATCAATTTGCCTGCCATCGAGATTATGTCACCGCGATGATAATTGTTTCACAACCATAAGGAAGTATAATTTTGACCTGAAACTTGACAGCAGACACCTCGAACACAGGATGTGATTCTGGGGTGATTTACGCAAAATTTAGAAATCATGCAAGTTCCCCTTGATGTAAGGAATTATACAAACAGCAAGACCGTATTTGGGGGTGCATCCCCCTCCCCCCCCCACACTGAGGCAGAGGAGTTTCGCCCCTGGCAAGCAAAAAGAAATTTGCACCCCATTTTCCTCTTTCAACATCTAATTGGATATAGACAATTAAATCAAATGACGAATTAATATAAGGTTCAACTGAAGACTCTGCACTTTCGAAGCCCGATCTAACAATGACATAAACTGAATCCACTACATGTATGAACTTGAAGATGTTACTTCGAATATCGGTGCCTCTGTTATTAATTGGTCTTCGGTTTCAGCGCGACAGGGCGCAAATCAACAACTTCTTCTCATACCACAACCATCAGGGTGTACGTTTGATTGACGGCGATTGTATTAGCTACTGTCATTACTTTTGAGTCACTCATCATTCATTATTTAAAAAGAATCTAAGCCTGCTGTGATGTTCTGGATAAACACCTTATCCGCAACGATGACAAACACAATCATGCGATCAATTTCTTGTTTGCATTTTTGTTTTAATTTTCGACCAGTAGAACATTCGCGGGGAAGCTTAGACCACAATTAAAATTGAAATCCCCGCGGGGGGACAAGGGTTTGTCACACCCTGTATAACGAATTGAATATACATTATTGAATTGTTTTGGTACATGTGTTGTTCAATTTGTATTTCCGTGGACTGTTTAAAGATCCATTCATTTTCAGCCCGTTATTCGATAGAAAGATGTTCGGCATCAATGCATCGCTAATTTTCGACAATACACATTGTGTAAAATTTTCTTAGTCTAGATGCCAGCCGCTTCATAGTCTTGTAGTTGCAGACCATGAGACCTTTTCTTGACTCACTGTGGGTCCTTCGATGAATCTCGCCACACTAGTCTTACTTCGAGACAGTTAAGTGACGAAAGTAATTAGTATTTTCTGTCGATGTAGGATTGGTGTAATTAAACGTCAGGAAACCAGAATATCGCTTTCATTGCCGAGTGCTGACGATAGCTGAACTTGGTAGAGTCGAGTCCAGTCGTTTCCGCGTATATGTTCAATTGCACCGGTGTCATCCGATTTTATCGTCTGCCGAAACGCACCCCTGGATTGGATCGGCGCCACGCCCCTGGGAGGGAGGCGAGGCTGTTGAGGGTGCTGTATAGCACCTCAGTTTTTTTTTTTTTTTTTTGGGGGGGGGGGGTAATACTTCACACCTTCTACAAATTAAAGCCACAGGCTAACATTGACCACAGTTTAAAACCTGTGAGCTACATAATCCTCCATACTCCAAGTGTGTTTGATAAAGTCTAAAAATAAAGCCCTGAAAAAAATTGTATTTCAAAATGATTATTTAGTGCTTTTAAAAAAGTGAAAATCGTAAATAAACCGGATTCACCTGCCCATTTCCTCCCATAGACTTACTGTGTATCGATCTACGATATTTTGTACTCGGCCCGAGTACTAATTGTTTATTCATTCATATCTTGCCATCAGTGGCAGCATAAATGTCCAAACTTTTGTTTTCTATAGTGTTTATTTGTCCATTCAAACACTACTATGTAGCTCAGATAGCAAAGTTTGACATTTTTTTTTTAATTTGAAGCTCGGCAATGTTAGCCTGTGTCTTTAAAGTTGAGAATCGTTGGACCAATTAGTCAATTACCTAGGGAGTGCTGCACCCCGGAGAACTCTGCACCATCCATTTTTTGTGTCACTGATTGCTTTTTATACTGATTTTTATCTTTAAACAACCCGCTATTAGAACCTGATGACCCCCCCCCCACCTTCACCCTTTTGCTTGTCAGTGTTAAAGGTAAATGACATGATTGTAGCTTAACTTGGGCTGAAACTACTCTAGAATCAAGTAAACTATGCAAGGATTTTCCTGTGAAATTCTTGTCGTCAAACGTTAGTCGTGTCCAGACGATCGGACATAAGTTGCTTGTAACCGGTCATAACTTGTGTCAGTAATAGCGTCGGATATAAAGTTGACGTGAGAACGATCATCGGACGTAACTCTATCGGATATAGCACGACTTATACCCGACGATTTATATCCGAAGAAGACCAGATATAAGTCCGGTAATAAGTTATTACCGGTAATAACAAAATACGTGTGGACTGTAAATTTGCGCTGTCGGACATAACTGTGACCTTTTATGCTAATCCAAACTGGTGGCTTCGACTTTTTATTATTTACCAATTCACATATCGCGCAATTTGGGTCAGAGGTTACGACCCGATAACACCTTGACACACGTCATTTCCGGTCTGCTATTACCGGTAATAACGTGAGTAAGCTTTATCGGGCATAAACATGTCGGGTATGATTGCCGACGCGTGTGGACGCGTTGGTGGATCAACAGAATTTTTTTAATACGTCGGGCTTATGCCTGACAAAGATATGACCGGTAATAACTGCCTTTGTGAACGCAGCTGTTGACTCATTCTAAAATAAACAATGTCAATATCACTCGTAGCAGGGAAACCTGCTGTGTGGCTCTCTATGGGGCTTATTTTTATCGTGCCCGGATAAAATTAAAATACTCCCATGTTTATGTTTGATTCTCCTTAAGTAAACAAAATTACAGACAAATCCTCCCAGGTGCACTCCTGCTAGTGTATAGTTGGTACATATTTCAACTCATTTGGTTCTTGAGGCATTTTCAAGTGTTCCCAATCATGTCACTAACCTTAAACGTCAAATTAAAATTTACGTGACATTCGGGTGGAGTTAACGGAACTTGTGAATTCACCATTCTGCAGGGTCGGCCGAAAACCGGCCATCATAGCAGTGCAGCCAAAATTCTTCAACAGTGAAGGTGGGAAGGGGAGGGGGCAGAAAATAAGATTTTCTCGTGAATGACACAAATTTGGAAAATGGGGTAGGGGAAGTTTCGCAAATCCTGCTGACCCACTCTGCACACTTCCACCTTTTTATTTATTTTTCAACTTCCCGATCAACACCTTGCCCATCCCCGCAGCTGATTTTGCAGAAGGTGCAGAAATGAATGGGTCGACAAAAACTGTTTTATCTTATTAAAATATACCCTCCGACGCGGTCCCTGAAAGAAGACACCACTCCGTAAAGACGAAAGCGCCTCCTATCTTCATAAGACAGTGGTAAGGAGGATTTCGCCCCATATTTCAGAAAGGACCTCTTCAAGTTGTAATTTCTTATTCTTTCTCAATTCTAAAGGCGGTTTATTATTGCAAACATCCTAAAATTTACTGTCATGCAAATTTTCAGTACATTGGATGTAATGATGTGGAGAGAAGGCCATCACCTTTCCTTATGCTCCTTACCACCGTCTTATGAAGATAGGAGACGCGTTCGTCTTCGCGGGGTGGTATCTTCTTTCAGGGACCGCGTCAGAGGAACACATTGGCATTTTTTGTTTGTTGGAAGTCTTTTTAACCCATCAAACCCGTTTCACAGGAAATATGAAACCGAATTATCATACTAGTGTGAATTAACACCCCATCCCTACAGGGAGGCGAAAAAATAATAAACATTTTTATGTTCCCGCCCCTCTGAGGTAGGCGCGCCTGCATTTGATAATCTCTCCGCCTTGGAGAAGAAAGAAGAAAGAATATTCATTGATTTCTTTTCAAATAATTTTGCATGTTCTAATAATAAACTTCATTAGGATATCATTTTAGAAAGACCCCTTCAACTCAAAATGCATGCGTTATAGTGTATGTTGCAATACTTTTGAGTAGGGAGGGTAGAGCAAAAAATTGACTTGGCGTTAAAGTGATAGGCTAACATTGTGGGGCTTCAATTTAAAAAATTGTCAAATTTTGATATCTGAACTACATAGTAGTGTTCATATGGACAAATAAACACCCTAGAATAAAAAAGTTTGGAAAGTTACACTGCCAATGGCAAGTTATGCATGAATAAACAATCAAAACTCGGGGCGAGTTTAAATAGCCTAGGTGTACACACAGTAAGTCTATGGGAGAAAATGGGCAGGTGAATCCGATCAACTTACGATTTTCATTTCTTGTAAAGCACTAAATAATCATTTTGAAATACAATTTTTTCAGGGCGTCATTTTTAGACCTTATCAAAGACAATGGTAGCATGGGGAATCATGTAGCTTAGCTGTGGTAAATGTTAGCCAATACCTTTAATTTTAATTTTTTAAGTGAGATACTGACAAAGGGAATGGGTCACGTGCATATCACGGGATAATGGGGGAACATGGTTTGTGGCTCAATAATCTCCACTTCTTTTTGTTTTAAAGGTCGATGAAACAACCCTGAATATATCTATCCCAAATTTTCTGTGTTTTGGGGGTATAAATATGGAATATGGCAAGGGAATACACACACACACACAAACACACACACACACACACACACACACACACACACACACACACACACACACACACACACACACACACACACACACACACACACACACACACACACACACACACACACACACACACACACACACACACACACACACACACACACACACACACACACACACACACACACACACACACACACACACACACACACACACACACACACACCACACACACACCCACAGACACACACATATACACACACACACACATATATATATACATGCACACACACTCATTTCAACAAGATTTCAGGTTGTTTGGACTGACGTATTCCTTTATTTTTTTTTATTAGCTTCAACCATCAGAATACATAGTCTTGGCTCAGAGGCGAACTCTCCTATATGTAACCCGATTTCCCCCCATACTGCTCCCGACCCCAACCTGTATCTCCGACCATGAAACAAAACACACCTCAATTCATATTCATGCGGGATAATTTTCCGAATCGGTGATGCATGATTTTAAACGGAGCTATCTTTGTATCTCATCAACAATCTTTTAATTTACTCCGATAGGACCAGAAGTACAGCTCACCCCTCTCTCTTTCCGTCTCACACACACAAATATGACCGATGGGAGATATATATCACTTCAAAGATAAACATTCACACGTGGGTATAACATCAGACATGATTAAATGAGCACAGATGGTTTTAGCAACATACGACATCCATTCCGCGCGCTTTTGCTGACTCACTCCGTCCTCGCTCTCACTTTCATCTCTGCACCACATACCTCATAATGGTCAAAAATAAACTCCCAAAATGAACGCTCAAATATACAATATCTCTCATGTAAGTTTGATTATTTTTTATTATACTTCGTCTCATTCGACAAATGAAATTTTTTGATTTTTTCCATATTTCAATTATTTCATATATACACATGACCAAAATTGCGTTTTATTTATCTACAAATATCATAGCAACAAATCAAATATTGAGAATAATTATTTCTATGCGGTTGAAACCAAAATCCATTCGTAGATCCACGTCGACAATTGTTCTGGGAAAGAAACTGTGTATGTCTTCTCTTTAAATTAATATTTTTCTGGATTATCTGTGAATATAACTATGGGCATCACTTGTTTGTTCTTCACCTATACCATAATACTAGTTTATCCAATAAATAACGACATTGCACAAAATCGGGCGGTCTTTTGAGGGAGGTCCCGCCTGCACCATCTTATACATAACTTTCAGCAATAAATTAGAACAGAATATACTTTTATAGCACATCCATGTACCCCACTGCCGTAATTCAGTCTCTCCTAACAGCCACGCCAGATCCACATGATCTGAGCTATTTAAATCCTCAATAACTGGGAATCTAAATAGAATAATGCCCCAAAGGTTTGATTATACAAAAACGTTGTTGCATAATGGCCAATTTCAGAATTGAAATCTCAGAAAGTGTTACAAATATAATCGTTACCTGTGTTTCTCACTTTTCAACACCTGTTAAAGGTATCAAGTCAAAGTATACATAAATTCGAGTGAAAATATCTAAATGCAAGTGTACAAACTGTGGGATGATCATTATTTTTTTTTAATTTTATACTATGAGACGTTTTGTGACATCTATTTTGAGAAGCTGCAACACTATTTGCCTGTCTGTAGCGACATAAATATTTCTGGAAAAAAGGGGGGAAAAGTTTAATTTTGCATTCACTTCTCGATTGTGAGTGTGACAATGGAAAGAAAGACAACGGCGCATGCTGCAAACGTTTGTGTATCTGACTAAATCACTATTTCAACATAATTTAAATACAGATACAGACACTTGCATGAGAAAGGGGGAGGCAAGATTTTTTAAATGTGAATTTACACGGTTAACAAAAACAAATTAAAAACATAAAAAATAATAATTTATATGAGAAATATCTGTGTGACAATTCTAACAATACCAAGGATAGGGATTCACTTCAAGATCTCCCCTGGTGTTACAACGTTGACACTTCATGATATATGTTAATATTTCATTTTTTTCCTACTGCAGCATCGTTGTCGCAATCAGTTGGATAAATGGACTCTCTACAGATGAAGTTACGGGATTATACTCGGAACGTTTAAGGAGAAAACAAAAAATAATGCATATAATACGACGGTATGGGGATGAAAGCATAATAATATATATCAAATATAAGGGAATGTCTTTTATAGAGTCCATCTTATATTGCAATCCTAATCCACAGCCCAGTTAACAACTTGCACTTTTATCCCACCTGTACTCGGATTAGCATTAATACCTCGTAAAAAACGCAGAACGAGAAATAAATCTTCAGGGAAGTATTGCAGATAATCTTTTTTGCCATATTTGATATGTGCATTTCTCTTGGTCTTTGACTAGTGAAATATGAATGACCACATTTGCTGGTTAAAGCCGATAAAGATTACTAATTTTTTTCCCATTTCTTTTATTTTCCTTTGATTTCCCATGAACAAAAAAATGGTGCATTAAAAGCTGTAGTTATTTGTAACATTTTTATTAACTTTGGAATCTGGTGACAGTGATCGCCCAATACACAACAGTGCAAAGACAGGTTATCGCACTTTTGTGCACTATCAGTTAATGATCATACATGCGTACCTGTGCAAGTACATACCGGGTGCACAGCAGATCTGATACTCTGGTGCTTTGTTTAGTTTTACCACAAATTCTACTTGAGAATTTTATTAAATCAAAATTACTTTACAAATTGACTGTTGCTTATTGTGAACATGGTTGTCGATAGTTTTACACCATTCCATGGAATGACAACTGTAAATCATGTTTTCACATTATCTGACATAAATGGCCAATCATAAAAGAGTTACAAGTGAGAAATAATGTTTGCATCATTACATCTATGTTATATATTACTTTATTTTTTTACAAAACATGTAGACAAGCAGAAAATGACTTGATGTAATTACAGGCATTTCATAGTTTAGCTGCATTTCTTACTTATTTGTTTTAGGATTTACATAGGGAAATTGTCTTTCCATACATTACTGACAAATTTAACAATTGATCGACGTCATTAAAGTATTTATACTACGGTTTCTAAGACTTTGGATTTACATGGTAATGATTGGAGTAGAATGAAAATAAAGTGCGTTTCGACCCAATGATCACAGAAATTTATTCTTGGCTTTTCTGGCCTTTTGATGGGTAGGGTCGACTGCAGGTAAATCCTATATATCAGAAAATTAATGGGACAACACAAGCCGAATTTACAGTGTATGTCATACCAGCAGATAAATTGTAAAGAACTGATCTATTTTGTTTGTGCATATCTTCTGGCCTCTCGAGACTTGCTCCTTAGTCACAACACTTCAGTTGTATCATTCTGATATCATTATCAACCTTTGCCCATTGCTATGGCATTGGCTGTGTGGTTTCTCTCTTCACCATAATTTAATAATTCTCTATAAAACATGACATTTACAAATATTTTTGATAAATAAAATAAATTATTTATAAAATGCAAAAATTCTGTTAACTTTTTTTTCCATTTGAAAGTTTATACAACTCATCTGCAACAGTATCAAGACTTTTTGAATTGTTTATAGAATGAGCATTAAGTAAATTTTGTTTGGAACATGAATTTGAAAAATTAATTTTGTGTACCTGCAATTTTGAAAGTGAATCATTTTTCAATCATACTGTATATGCCACGTTTCTCAACCTACTGGCTCATGTATTTACATTTCTGGCCAACCGTTGATACATTCTGCTACTTGTGTGACATGAACCGATTCATAACATACAGATTCAACAAGGCAACATAAAAACCCAGTCATACCGGTTAATGCTTACAGAGATGAAGGGCACTTTTAGTCAAAAATAATTATAATCATACAACAATACTTTTGTATTTCTTTGCAAGAACTACATGTTCAAAAATGTCAACAACAAAATGTCCAAGTTTTTTTTTTCAACTGCTGCATAAGACTCAGCACTTTGGTTTCATTGGTGAAACACTTCGTTAATTATAAAACCCTGCATTTTTGGTACAAAAACATGCTTTCAGCTTGTTCCTTCTTAGAAAAAAAAACACATACTAAACCAACTGGAATCCAACTGAAACGCCAAACAAAAACATAACGGAGCACCTGGTATCTAATTGTCTCTGTTGGAATGTGCCTTTTCCACGTTTGATTGTAAAAATAAAACAAAACAAAATAAAATTGCTAATAACATGAGGGTCAAAATTATGAAATGATGAATATATGTGGCAAAAACCTCTCACACCGATCTCAAACGTAAATGTATAGCACCATTTTTCAAACATTGCAAAATGACATTGCATTTAACACAAAACGTGGACCCACTTGAAGTCACTTGTCACAAAATCTGCTATGCTCTCATCCTCAAAGACAAGGTAAAAAACATGCTACATTGCAGTAGGTTTCTAGTAAGTTGATTTTAATGTAAGTACTGATAAGATTCTGATAGTTACTGAAGATTTTTTTTGCTAGTTTTTATTGAGTAAAAAGGGGTTTCTAAATTTGTGTAGCAGGTACACAAACAAAAGTTACTCTAACTACCACACTGTT
>JZLH01S0092344.1:5971-17721 GCA_001188425.1 Eucidaris tribuloides | reverse complement strand
TGGGGAGTTGTTTTGAAACAATCAATCAAAGTTTTCATTCAACCTCACACACCCCCCCCCCAATCCCCAATTAATTTAACTGTATGAACCATTTGTGCCAAAATGATTTTGTTTGTGTCACCATTGATCTCTAAATTAAACTTCAATTTCCAGCTATGTGCTGGTATCATGTAGAGGGATAGATTTGATACATTGCAAATAAGTAAGTAACTACTTGATTACATACGTTTAGTAAGCATAAACAAAGTTTAGTCCCATTTTGATTTCAAATAGATAAATTGTGAAAGAATTGAGCAACACCTGTCATACAGGTTATGGAGTGTTTTAACATATCTTCTTACATTTTTTACTGACCTTTACATAAAGGATTGGTGGTTGTATAGATTCTCTTGTTACTTGAATTTATGCAGCATGTCCATAAGGCAAATTCTATCGAATAAATCCATTCGTACAATGTGTGGTTTGAATATTTCAAAAAGGTAATACAAATCTGTTAAGATAAAATAAATCCAATTTAGTAGTAGTAGTAGTAGTAGTAGTAACCCAGGTTTTAAATCCGGTTTAGTCCCCGAACTACGGGGGTGGCCAGATTCACCTTGCACTCACAGAAATCACCCTCACCCCCTCCCTCCACTTTACTCTATTCGGCTCATCCTCCTCCCTCAAACCAACCCTCCTACTCTCCTCCACCACCTGCTTCTTCCAATGTCTTCTTCCGGTCGCCCCCTTCCCCTCGACCAGCCACCTCAAACTCTAAGCGCCCTTCTCAAAACATGATCAACATCCGCTCCTCAACACATGTCCATACCAACGATACCGTTCGCCTTCGCATCTGATCTCCGTCTCTTCCAAACCCAACATCTGCATCAAAATCCTTAGTCTTCTTCCTGTCCATCAGCTTCACACCACACATCGCTCTCACTATTGCTCTCTCAGTCCCTCCTCAGAACCCCGTCTCATTTTCACTCAAAACACCACGTTTCGCTCCCATATCAACATCGCTCGATCTCACACAACTCCTAAAACTAAAAATCCTTTCATCTTCAGAGGAAACCTTTTCCCATATAACAACTCTCCGCATTCCCTATACTTCACCCATCCAAATCTTACATTTAATTTTTACACAAATAAATAAAAAAGGAACTGGGCCAACCCTGCTAATTTTTGTAAAAAATACCTTTGGCTGGTTTTTCATTCACTAGATTTAAACTGTGTTGGTGTTGTGTCTTTTATTTGCAGATGAAATTGTCACCGATGCATATGGACATCCAATGATCCTAGCCATGAAACTTGCCAGAGTCTTGTGTCTGAGTAGTAGACACATTGCTTCAACAATGGTGAGCGATATTTCATCACTAATTCATCATGTCTTCTGTTAAAACTTTTAATATGCTCAAAAAGCATGATTAGGGGTAGTCCTCAACTTGGGCTGAAACAATTCTATAATCAGGTAAACTATGCAAGAATTCTGCTGTGAATATCTTGTCAAACGTTGACTCATTCTATAAGAACTAATGTCAAACTCCCTTGTGGCAGGCAAATCTGTTGTGCTGCTTTCTGTGGGATTTATTGCTGTTGGGGCTCAAGAGAAATAAAATACTGGTATGTTCATGCTTGATTTTCGTAATGCTGCGTTTACACTATGTTCCCGGTGGCCACGGCAACCACGTTTCAGGTCACCGTGGACAAAACGGGATGGACGTGAGACTACGTGGAAAGACCCGCTACGGATTACCTCCAAGTGCTGTTACGGCCTGTAATGTACTGTCAAGCTTAATGTGTTCCCCTTGTTTTCCTACGGCCTACTAGGTTCCTCATCCTCACCGTGACTACCGTGGCAAATTTGTTGACGGTTAAAACATTTGGCCCGGATCCACGGCAATCACGGACTGTCACGTTTGCCCAGCCCGTCCCCCGCGTGGTCTCACGTCCATCCCGTTTAATCCACGGTGGCCTGAAACGTGGTTGCCGGGAATATAGTGTAAACGCAGCTTTAAAGGGAGAAGGCACCAGCAGCTAACAGACGTAAGTTAAGAAATAAAGAGGCATTGAGAGTATTGTGAGAATTATGGTATATGGTGATAGAGACAACCTAAATAAGGGCTACTGTGTGACACCCACACTCAGCAAGGTCCTATAAATGAGTTAATTTGTGCTTATTTTATGTCTTTGCAAGCCTTATCTTAACATAAAACTTACAGAAACAGTCATAGGGGGGAGGAGCTTATCGATTCAAACAGTGCATACATTACTATGGCGTGACCAACACACGTCGGGTGGCATGCATCGGTCATGCTTGGTCAGTTTCAGCAATGTGTACGTGCGATCTGATTGGTTGGCAAGAACTCAAATGTTTTCTTAACTTATGCCTGTTAGTTGCCGGGCCTTCTCCCTTTAAGTAAGCAAATTAGAGACAAATCCATTCGGCTGGGAGATCCACTACAGTTGGTGTATATGTCAACCCATTTGGTTACTGAAGTATTTTCAAGTGTTCCCAATCATGTCATCAACTTTTAACCCTGCATGTGCCATTGAAAGAGATGTCCATATGTGGAATTGTTATCTTGACTATTGATCCATCCTGGATCTCACAATGGTCAAAACTAGGTGCTGCAACTTCCTTCTTAACCACTTGACTGCTATGGGCTACTTTGCACAATACACTATGTGTGCTGAAGGGTATACACTACACGGTTCCTTATGAATGGGACTACAAGACCAAATGGCAGTGCCAGTTGGAGTTGATTGACGATAAAAGTTATTTTATGGTAGAATTATTCTCAAACTTTCCTAACTTCCACAACCTCCATTGTTGGTCACCATTTTGAACTTCACATCAGTATTTTCCCCAATTGTTCTGTCAATATCTCAGATTTTTTTTTGAAAGAGCGACCTCTGTAGTTTATACCTTAACATCTATGCAAGTGCTAGCTACACTGTAGGGGTATTTACACTTCAGTGCTGAAGGTTACATACCTCTACATATTAGCATTATCTTGAGCACATACATTTACGTGCTCCGCACAGACCTTGTAATCTGAGGACACATAAATATACGTGGTCCGCAGTCAAGTGGTTAAACTTAAACTCTTAACACAAATATAGATAATCCCCAACCATAAATATTGGAAGGATTAGCAAGGATAAATAGGACTTGGTGGTTGTTTGCTCTCTTCTTTTGCAGTCCATGAAATTAAACACACCCACAATTTCACCAAACTCTCCAACTACTGCGCAAACAAAAACAAATTATTGACAAATATTTTTTATTTTTACGGTAAAGTGATTCCTTCCCCACACACACTGAATGTCATTGATGAACTGTTCTCTAATTCCTGTTTTGTGCATGCAACATCATTGTAATGTTATCAACTTTGTGGCATTTTTTTTTGCAATACAGTTCTTTCAATCTTTACTCATTGTCCTACAGTTAACCAAGTACCCCTTGATGTCAGCGATCCTGCGTTACATCTCCGTGGAACCCACCGACATGAACCTAAACGTTGCCGAGGCATTTCACCTCAGCACAGAGAGCTTGAGGACGTGGTCAGCGTGTGTTAGATACGGACTGGCTAGTAATGCTTATAGGTAGATAACATTCAGATATGTGACATTGATTGCCCATTAAATGTGGGGAATCTCTTTTGCACACCTCCAGCAGCACAACAAAACATCTATCTTTCCCTTAGGTTTTTTTTTTAAGGATGTGTCTGAGAAATCTGAAGATCAGTAATTACGTACAATTTGAAAAATGCACAAACTATAACTGTCATTTACTCTTGGGGTGAAAGATCTGGAATACCCATACATGATTAATGTTTACAATTCCCAACCCCCCAAACAAATAGATAACTACAGCTGGAAAATAAAAAGTGCTTCCGTAAGGCTGTAGCTTCCCAATTATGAGATTCTGGTTTGAATCCTACTTTGTTTATGTCCATTGATAAATCACTTTATCTGCATTACCTCTCTCCACCCAGGAGAATAAATAGGTACCTGAGAGGACTGAGAAAGCCATTTGTTAATGAATTAGTTCCTGAGCCCCTAAGTGGCATTGGGGCTGGGAATACTCCCCACGGAGCAGAGGTGGAACACCTTTATCTGCAGGCTGGACATGGGTCAAATGATCAGGGGGTACTATTTGAAGTCGTGTGAGCCAGCATTTAATGTAGGGATACAAGTTTATAAAAACTCACCATTTGCCAGTAAGGTGAAGGAATGAACAGAGGTGCCATAGATGATACAAGTCATTATTCAGTTCCAAATCATGGCAGAGTCGGGGAAAGTAATGATATATCTATCATTTAAAACGTGCCTTGTAATCACCCACACCAATTTGTAAATTCCCTTGGGCTTTTGCAGTACCTGTTTCATCATCATCATCATCATCATCATCATCATCATCTATTTCAGTCAGCTTTTTCCCTCATACGAAGGGTTTCAGACTGTCGTGCCATGATGACACTCCCTCCTTCCACTTCTTTCTGTCTCGAGCATGCTCCTCGTTCAGACCAACCTTATTGCAGTACCTGTGTATGTTCATTATTCTAAAACTATTCTCAAACTCAATCTAATTAAAACTATGAGAGAGATATCAATACCAAATTGTTTTCATTATTGAAGGGAGCTTTACCCACTTCTGATGCAACAACTCCAGCTGTTCCAGAGACTGTCAGTACTTCCGCTGCCATCAACGGAAGAAGAGGCCACACGACTGGTGCACAGGCTTCAATTGACAAGGGCAAGTGCTCTGATATCACTTCTAGAGGGAGTGGTACAGGTCGCTGGAACAGCCACAGAACTGCAGGCCAAGTCTAATGCAATGTGGTAAGGAGAATTATGAATTAAAAAAAAAAGAAACTACGAACCAATCTATGCAGTTTGCACTCTCAAGATAATGTGAATATAATTTTTGAGGTTGGATATACATGTCTGTATATTTATATCCAGGAGTATATTTCCTACATTTCTTTTATTGCTGTGTGTAAACCTGTCTGAAACGGCCACAGAAGGGAAACAAAAAAATGTGGCCTTTATAGACAGGATTTTAAACATAAAATTTGTGTATTATTATATAAGAGTGTGTATATTCAAATCAAATGAAACAAGATTGATGAAATTTTGACAGGAGCTACAATATCATGAGTGTTTTCTAGGAGTCTAAATAGAAAGTGGTACCTGATTTTGGTGATCATTCTGCAATCTGTGAGAGGGATTTTTTTCTTCAAACTTCAAACAAACGTAATCATCTTCCATAAAATACAGTTTTCATGAACAAGGTACATTTAAAATAATGAATAAAAAATAAGTAGAAAAAAGAACTGGCATTTTACTTTTGACCATTGATTTTTGTATTAGTAGTTTGTATTACTCAATATGTGTAGTTTAAGAAATGTTTTGCTACCTTATTGCAGATAATTTGTTATGCCAACCTTGAACAGTTTTGTTGAGAGGTACATTTTTATCCTGACACGCTGTATTTCCCCTTTTCAATCAAAGGAATGATGCTACAAGCAAAGAATCACCGAGGGAGGTCGTTAACCCCCCTCCCATCGACTGGAGTCATGTGACGGGCCTGGTCACGCCCCTCGAGTCGTGTTCTCGTCGCTGGTTGGTGGAGATGACAGGCTGCACAGAGGTTCTGGAACCAGAGGCATGTTCCCTCATGGCATGCACGCTGGAATTCTTGGCTACGTTCTACGCAAAATACGGATTGCAGGTTTGTTTCAGATACATATCAAATCTGTACTCTTAAAGGTTAGTGACATGATTGGGAACACTTGAAAATGCCTCAAGAACCAAATGAGTTGAAATTTATACCAACTTTACACTAG
The DNA here is from genome assembly GCA_001188425.1 of Eucidaris tribuloides. Taxonomy (NCBI): domain Eukaryota; kingdom Metazoa; phylum Echinodermata; class Echinoidea; order Cidaroida; family Cidaridae; genus Eucidaris; species Eucidaris tribuloides. Next base: position 11,887 of record JZLH01S0092344.1, on the reverse strand, counting down.
CAGGAGTGGATCTCCCACCTGGGAGGATTTGTCTGTAATTTGTTTACTTAAGGAGAACCAAGCATAAACATAGGAGTATCTTAATTTTATCCGAGGACGATAAAAATAGCCCCATAGAGAGCCACACAGCAGGTTTCCGTGCTACGAGTGATATTGGCATTGTTTATTTTAGAATGAGTTAACGTTTGACTACAAGATTTTCACAGGAGTATCCTTGCATAGTTTACTTGATTCTAGAGTAGTTTCAGCCTAAGTTGAGGACTACCCCCAATCATGTCATTTACCTTTAAAAGGCAGTAGCATGATTGGGAGATGTTATAAATTCCTCAAGAATTGAGTTGAAACATGTACTAATGTATACATTGTCTAGAGTGTATTTCCAGGCTGGAAAGATTTGTCGTGAATTTGTTTACTTGAGGAGAAACAAGCAGTAATTTACTATTATTAAACCTAATTTAACTCGGCTATTTCAGACCAGGTTTTTACTATTGGGGGGGGGGGGATCCACTTCAGATCTCACCTGCAGATCACACGATTGCTCATTAGTACATTGTTGCATGTGCTTATAGAGCCAAGATTTTGACTTTAAAACCCTAAATAGGCTCGGGGGGGGCTGCCCCCCCCGCCCCCCCCGACGTTTCGCACAATTTGCTTGCAACTGCTGCGATTAGCAGTTGCCACGGTGTTTCATGACTTTTTTCTCTTGAATCTTGTGCATTTTTTAAGACCAAATTTGCGACATCTGGGTATGCGATTCAGAAGTTATGTAACATTTCGTACTTGCATGTCATCCCAAAAATCGCTCAAAAACGTGATTTTGTGTACAATTTCAATACAAATTATGTTTTCAGCCAAAATTCATAAATGTATGATTATTTTTACTTTTACTGGTTGAAATTAATTAATTTTGTGCTGTTTATGATTGCAAAAGTGTCCCCAACAAATTTCATCGAAAAAACAATAGAAAACAAAAGGTAAAAAAAACAAAGAAATACATAAGAAATTCACAAAACAATGAAATACATAGGAAATTCATTTTGATTTCGGATTTTTTTCAAGTACGTTTGCTAAGAACGCTAGCATTTTTGGAGCTTTAATTAGTGATTTAGAGCTAAAAGTGATAGGCTAACATTGTGGAGCTTCAATTTAAAAAATTGTCAAATTTGATATCTGAACTACATAGTACTGCAATGAATTCAATGAGCATAAAACTAGAATAAAAAAAGTTTGGATAGTTACATTGCAATGCAATATGCAATGTAAAACACAATTAAAACTCGTCGAGTTTAAATATCTTAGTTGATACACAGGTAATCTATGGGAGAGAAATGGGAGGTGAATCGATACGACTTACGAATTTCAACTTTATTTAATCAAAATAAATCATTTTAATACAGTTTTTCCAAGTCATTTTATACCTTATCAAGAGCATGGTAGCATGAAGAATCACGTCTCAATTTGTTTAACTGTAGTAATGTAGCATCCTTTAATTGATTATTTTGCAAATTAGCTTAATTAATTTATAAATTCAATTCGTCTAATTATATACAGTATTGTAGATACGTATGTGAGCTGAGTCGTGCCAATTTTGCGGTCGCCTCCGCAAATTTGGCGGGTGGGGCGGATCGCCCCCACCCCCCCCCCCCCCCCCCCCCCCGATTAGCGTGCCAAAAAGCAGCCCTATTAGTTAATTTAGTATTGCTTTTTATTTTTAATGTATTATGCAAGTAAGTGCATGTTAAAGTCACTTTTGACACATAACTCACTCAAAATGGCTAGTAGAATGGTAATATTTGGTGAATATATTCTTTTTGACATTTTTAACCTGACATATTTTCGTCTTTTTCTCTGTTACAGCCATCATATAACCCCGTCGAGTGCCTTCAACACATAGAAGACTTTGTGAATCAGACCTTGATACCCTATATGACTTCATCGGCTTTTCATTCAGCTGTTTATAATCTACAGTAAGAGTCACGGCTTTCACTTTCCTCTGTCAGTTACAATATATTACTATATGAAACCTGTATATTATTGAAATAATAGTAATAATAATAGTGATAATGATCATAATAATAATACTAATACTGCTTTGGATTTCTGTGGCACCATTTTCTGTTTTGATGAAATTCTGAAGGCAGTATATAACATAAGAAATAAATTGTAGATATAACAAAGTATCATAAAAGAAAGAAGAATGTCAGTTTTCAGAACACACAATTAAACAAGTGTGAGTTCAGGCTACCCTTAAAGGACATCAAAGAGCAAGAGTCCTTCAGCTCCTGTGGAAGTTGATTCCAAAGGGCTGGTCCAGCAAAAGCTCATCTCTCCAGGATTTCATAGAAAGTGGAATATATGAAATAAACCAGAGTGTGAGGATCGTAGGGATCATGGACCTAGGTACTTATGTAACAAACACTTATCATAATCAGAGGCTGCTCTGTTGATGACGTGATAAACCAAAAGAAAGGTTATACAAAATGTTACGAAGAATCTGAGCCTTCTGATTGGTCAAGAGCCATGCATTATTTTCTCCCAGCACATGGTCTATGTGGCAGAACCCTACTTTTTCTTTCTCTACCACTTTCAAAGTGCTATCACTGTATCTGTGATGTGACATATCACATAATGCAGACCTAGCAGCTGTCCCTATTTTCGGCAAAAGAAAAAGCACTTATTACCCATATGTTGGATTTGTCTCTATTCTTTTACATATTTCTACATAATTTAAGTCAGATAAAAATAAATATCAAACAATTCAATCTATTGTGTAGAGAATACAGCAAATTCTTTCTAAATATAAGTCATTCTTGTTTTCTTGTTCCTTTTTCGCAGAACACATTCATCACTAAGATACAGTGCAACAGACCAGAGAATATACTCCACGTCTTCCTTGCCAAGCTTCTGCTGTCGCCATGACGACGACGATGACGATGCTGCTCCTCCTTGTGTTCGGAGGTCATCCACCTTTGGGTACGGCATTGCCCTATTTAGGTTGACCCATCAGCTGATAAGAATACACAAAGGTGTGGCCGCCAAGTTCGAGCCCATAGTATCGAGCTGTTACGTTGTACCTTATTTAGAAAACTTTTGTTCGGTGACGAGGGCGGAGAACGTCGGTCTTGCGCAACACTTTGCCATCTTTGAACATACGGCGGTCTACTTCCTTATCAAGATATTTCAGTCAGTGGTAAGTTAGTTGTGTCGATGGAATAGTATTTTGGTATTTGGCATTTTGCAGGTAAAGGTTGTTGTTGTGAAGTATTTCTTCATGGTATTGTTATATGAGCAGACCTGAGGTGGGGCATGCACTGGCATTTATCGTTAAAAGCATGCTCATACATGTGATTGGTCTCTTCCTATTAAAGCCGAAGTTTAGTTTTGGTAAATGGTAAAAAATGGAATTCGCTTTTTACATACACGTATATGATCTATTAATACCCTGAAAACTTTCCCATTTTTGAGAAATTACTCAAAGTGTAAAATCTTGGGGGGGGGGGGACCCCGAAAGTTTCCCATACTGCTAGATGCTCCCCTTTAATTTCAACATCATAATTTGTCACTATAAACAATTTCCAGTAGGCGTGATGTTGCTTTCTGCTGTTCAGGGTGACAATAGAATACTTTGTGACAGATTGACCAAAAATTTGTCATGATCAACCAAAACTGTACTTGGGTTTTAATTATGTGCTCTTGCGTATTGAGAATGTGTACATGTACGATACATTTCTCGCGACCGGTTCTTGAATGAACAACTTTTAGTAATTGACAGCAAGAAGAATTCATAGACAACAAAACATTTATCAAAATCGTTTCTTTTTGCACATGTATGTACATGATTCAAGGATAAGTTTGCAGATTATGTCAATTGGCCTGTTTCCACGGAGAATCCGATACACCCGGAATTTTGTAAACCCAGAATTAAATACTGCACTAACGCAGACCTGGGTTGTTTCCACAGAAAGCATATAATCGGTTATTATCCAATTCTACGCCTGTATGCAGTTGTGAACGGATGTCTGAAAGTTGGCTTAGTGCATTGTGGGTCAATAAACATCCGTCATGGCGGCTGGTACGATTTGCTGGTCGATGCATTCAATTTCGTTTTTGGATGGTGTTTTAACAGTCTAGTTTGGCACTGTCAGATGAAGCACCACAACCCTGGCGAAGGAAACATACCACGACCTCACATCAGCTGTATCGGATTATTGAACCTGGCATGTTTCCACCGCGCTGAAACAGGGAAATAACCGGGAAAGAACTACCTCAGAAGACGGGTACGATAATCAGATTTTTTGTGGCTATCAGATTCTGAAAAATCTGATACTTGTCTGTTTCCACAGGCTCTTCTATCGGAAAGAATCCAAAAGACTCAGAATTTGGGGTTCTGTAGAAACATGCCGATTGTATTTATACCTTTGGACAATGCCATTTATATCTCTAAATATAGGTTCAACAAGCTGAGGCTTGCAAGCAGTACAGTAAGCTGTACCACAGTGCGGCCATGATGTTGTTCATCCGTCTCCATCCCGGATGTGAACACTTTGCCCATGATCTCATCTCAACCGTTCTCTTCAATACTGACTTTCTGTCGTAAGTTTATCACTTTTCAAACAGTGCTGAAAGTTTGTTGATTCAATGCAGCTGTGATATAAAAGTATATTCTTGCTTATTAATACAATTGAAGCCTGGGAGAGTGAAGTTACCATTTGGAAAAATGTAAGTCATGATTTGAACGTGTAATAATTGTTTTTCATAATTAAACATGAATTGAAATGGAATTTTGCAAATGGTTCCAAAATTTGACAGGATTAATATGAAAAAATTATTGTTATTTATTTCTTGGAGGCATGTGAATATGTGTGTGTGTGTGTGTGTTGTTGGGGGGTATTTGTTATTTCCTTGGTTTTCATATTCATCAGGCTTTCTCAATGTGTCAGTCTAGGATTAAACAATGCTTCAGAAATGATATTTGTTTCATTTTGTTTTCATTAATTAATACCATCTATTTGAACTTATGGCTCATAAATTGCTGTAGTATAATTTGCAAAAATGTTCATTTTCAGCAGGCTATGTTCTTTTGTAGATAGGTATAATGGACAACATATGATTCTATCCTTACATATCTGGTTGGATGTTTATTTAAAATTGCTACATGTAAGTTGATATTGTCTGCATTTTGCTGTATGTACAAAAATAAAGAAAAAAAAACAGTTACACATATTTTTCTTGCATCATTGCTCTTTCAGAGAGGGTAACGTTGGAGATCCTGTGGCCGCTGACCTGGCTGAATTCCTCACATTCTCTGATGACAAGAACGATGCGACGGGTGGGAAGGGGCGTGGCCCCAGTCGGGGAGAGCTCCTTCACGACTCCTACCAGAGACTGACCAGCATCAGGAACCTGTATATGGTCTACTTCGGCCGAGAACAGAAATCACTGGCAAAGTCCAGGTGAGCATTTTATCATCATCATCATCACCGTAGTGCTGGTGTTGGAATAAAAAAAACGTATGTTGACATGTCGCTTTGAAAATAATCACAATGTCGACATCAGTGTTGAAATTACTTTTTTTTTAAGGGAACCATTTTGAAAAAAAAAATCACCAGAGCCATTTTTCATTTTACCGGAGCCATTTTCAGTTTTCCAGGGCCATTTTTTTTTTTCAGGATTCAGGTAATAATCATCATGGATTTGCTTGTTTAATAACAAATTCATGTATCATTGTATCATGTACTAACTATAATAGATGTATTTCCTGTCAGTCTGTCATTTAAATAATGTGTCCATCACTCCATTTACTGATGTCAAAAAGAATAGCTTCAGGAAGAATGAAGTTTATTATGCCTCCGCCCCGTAAGGGAGCCGGAGGCATTATGTTTTCGGGTTGTCCGTCCGTACGTCCGTGCGTCCGTG
>JZLH01S0092330.1:10609-22141 GCA_001188425.1 Eucidaris tribuloides | reverse complement strand
CTGGGTCTTCATAACCGAGCTATAAACATATTAAATACCCTATTATGGAGGCAAGGGGCAGTCGTCAACTATTATGTCCCCACCTGGGTAAAGGAGACCCCCCCCCTAATTCAACACCAACCACAGTCTCACTTTGTCGCTTTGTAGCCCCCTCGTTATCCTCATCCATCACTCCATTAATATAATACCCCACTTCTTAAAGTTTTTTTTTTTGTCACTACCCGCTATAAAATAAATCGTAGTATTCTGTTCTGCTCTGAAGAATTCTGCTAATGAGCTCATGGTTTCTCCCCTCCTTACAGTTACACGCTGCTTTTCAATTTCCCTTTGAGACTGGCCTGGATGGAGAGATTATCAGCCATCTGTACGCCCGAGGAGGTGCCGCGTACGCTGCCTCCATGCTAGATGGCGTGTTCGCGTTTTGCTTAGTTGATACCAAAAAGGCCCAGGTATGTGGGTTTTATTTTACCAAGTATAACTTTAATTCAACTCAAATGCATTTATCTAACTTAATATTAATTTGTGGAAATTTATGTCGAATTGTGCACGAAATAACATAGAATTATACGATTATTTTAGTTATGTCATTCAAACCGACATTGTCATTATACGTGTGAATCAGACCGATTAACACTAAGCGCTATAGATGATGAAATGATGTTAAATAAAATTTCGACAATTAAAGCTTTTTATGTTCCTCTTTTTTTTACAAATAGGTTCACCTTGCACGGGATACATACGGGGTACGACCTTTGTTTATGAGTCTTAGAAATGGCTCCCTAGCGGTGTCCTCAGAGGCAAAAGGTAAACAAGAACCCTGGAGTTGCGACGTGACTGTTTTGTTTGATGAAATGTATCTTGTCTTCTTTTTGCCCTTCTGTTGTTACAACATGAAGTACTATTAGTTGTTGTTTGACGTTTATTATTCCAGAAAAGGCTGGAATGCAAACACAGGACTCTGTAATTCTCAACATATACAGCCATTCCATGTAAGGGTCAACGTCAAACTCGAAAATTGAAGTGAAGGACGTGATTTTATGTCAGTTATAATTCAAAAGAGGAATATTGAAACCATTTGAATCTCAAAGATTTTTGAAAATTAAGCATTTGAGGTAAAATTACAGCCTCCTGAACATGGATGAACTTTGTGGTTAAAAAGAAGGGTTGGGGGTATAAATCACAAACTTGGAAAATAAAGGAAGCTGATTCGTGACATGTTGCATATAGGTGGCTATTCCAGTACATTTGATAAAACATCAAAAAAAAAATCCAAATGCTTTTCGTGTTTTCCCAGTATTTCATTATGAAAACACCCGCGAAATATGTCACGCGAGTCACAAAATAAGGGGATTTTTAAAGATTACTAAGAAACTAGAAAGAGTTTCAGTTGGTGTTTGATATGTAAGTGAAGAAGTGGTGGTAGTGTATCAAGAAAAGTATAAACATTTTCATTTGCTGTGCATACCTTGAAGAATAAAAATCTCAAGAGTGTCACGCGAGTCACGCATGCTGTATGTCGGACAAGTCACAAACCAAAGTCACGCGAGTCAAAGAATGGGTAACTTTTTTTTTTTAAATAGTTCTAAAAACTAGAGTTTTCACATTCTGTCATAAGGTATTGACAATTACATCATATTTTTTCATATAACATCATAATTTAAGTCTTAAAACCCCATTTGCAGCTATAATGAGCAACTGCGTCACGCGAGTCACATTTTCTTTGGGCCATTTCTCACAAAAAGGAAAAATTTGGCAAAATGTAACTTATACATAACAGTGGTAGGGCATTTGGTTTGTAGTTCAGTAAAGATTACATAAATCACACTTGCAGTTTCATAGGAAAGTCTATTCGACTCAAGAACTGTCAAAATTCCTCTTTTCTATCCTGTCACGCGAGTCACGTCAAAGAAATTGAAATAAATAACAAACTATTGATCACAGAGCAATTATTATAGGACTAAAACATGCATTCCCAATGTCTGGACTAAAAAACATTAAATTTGATTAGAATAAACCCAGTTTCACAATAGAAATACAATGGAACTTAAAATTTTGTTCAAATGTCACGCGAGTCACTATGGAATGGCTGTATAGTTTTTTGTAAATTTGTAATCTATGGTCACAAAATAATCTTGTTTCGATGTGTAGAGTTTTGTAGAATGGGAGAAATCATGAATCAAAAGATCAAAAAAAAAATTTGTGCAACCGGGTGGTCCCCGAAGTTTCTCGGAAAATAAAATAATTATAGAATCACACCATAAAAATGTTGTAGTCTGTTGTAGAATTTACATTAACATGCAATTTACTGGTAATTGGGATACTACTTAATTTAAGATAACTTAATATTACCGTGTTGTACGTGCAGATTGTTACTTTCATTACTGTAAACCCAACATTATTAATGCAATAAATCTAAGTTTGCATTTTTTTTAACACATCTTCGAACAATTATATTACGTCAACACTACGTCTCTTTCAGGACTCATCGACCTTTCACACGAATTTGACCTTGATTGGTTTCTACCTGGTCACGTGCAAAGTTTCAACCTCCTTCCGAGCGGGAATGTCTCGCCTCTAGAACGGATCCAGTTTCACTCGATTGAAATGACACCGAAGTGGATCGAAATCGATCGGAAATTGGGCGCAAAAGGTAGGAATCATAGTTTTGACAAGTATGAAGTCAAGATAGGCATTTGTTTTAAATAGAGAAATGGTTCCTGTTCGAATATAGCGTGATCCACACCATTACGGAACGAAGATTGCTTAATTTTTTATCTATCTGCCCATTGTCTGCCGAATTATCTTATTTCAGTTCTTGCTTAGATTCATTCCAGTTAAACAATAGGCATATACCTTCGATGTTCGGAATTTGCACATATTTATAACACCCTTTTCTCTTTCTTTTCCGATTATTGTTATGCCTACAAGATTGAGAGAAATTAAATGAATCATTTCTATCATTATACGTAACATCTGTGCATATATATACAAACCTGGCATCATATTAGTTGCAATGTTTATAACTTCACCTGAAATCTGTTATCTATTATAAGATCTATTGGAAATACAACTTTTTCATATTCCTTTGACCGTATTTAGACAACTGGAGATACCCTCTCGTGGTTGAAAGGTATAGAATGTACCATATGGAATCACCCCCATGCGTAATAAAACAGTTTAAAGCCAAGTATAGATTTGGTTTATCATAAATATAGATATAGGTGAAAATGCTTGTTTAACAGATGGAGGAAAGTCTTGCCGATGTTCGTGGTGATATATATATATATATATATATTTATATATTGTCATTTTATTTGTTAGATCGACCTATATGATCTATCAATGTCCTCAAAAATTGCTCGCTCTGAAACTCTTCCATTTTTTGTTAGTTGTTTGTTTGTTTGTTTGTTTTTTTGGAGACATTACTTCAAATGTAAGATGACGGTGGGCAAGATTTCCTGTAGGTAATGTACATACTGATAAATGTTCTCCTATAATTCAGACATCACAATTTGTCACTATAAACAATTTTAGTGGTTTTGATGTTGCTTTCTGATGTCTGGGGTGACAAAAGAATACTGTTTGAACGATTGACGAAAAAGTTGTCTGATCGACCGAAACTATACTTGGGCTTGAAGGCACTGTTTAAAGCTAAATTGCAATTGTAAAGTTCTGAAAAGTCAGCCAAACGTTCAAATATAATTTCCCCCTAACGTACATATGCCATTGATCAATGAAATTTAAAAATCAAATGTAATTGAAAATATTACCGGTTGCCTCAATTTCAGGTTTTATGTTGCTTCTGTCTTGTTCACACCTATACACACCTACATAGAAACACAAGCGAAATGCCATTGCTATTACCTACATGTATACCATGGACCTATTGCTTATACACACAACAAAACCTAAGAGAGAAAAAGTAACCTTTTCCCGTTTTAAAGGTTCTGTTAATGTGACAATAGAAACAAAAAGACGTATCAAATATGGTACCCCACAGTACATTTTGAATTTTAAAGGCTAGGGTATTGAACCCGCCAATGATTTACTAACTAAATAACTAATTCATGCATAATTATCACTCTATCTATTATCTAACTATCTATCTAATTATGTAACATACTGAGTTTACTGACTGAATAAACAAAGCTGTTTTAAGATGTATCATAGACTGCATTACTGACTTTAAACCTCTACAGCTTGTCACCTGTACACTCTTTGCCTACACTCACCTATATTTTCAAATTATTTTTTGCTCTAGTTGAAGAGTCTGACCTTCACGAGACCAGACGTCTATTCACAGAAGCAGTGGAAAAGAGACTGATGAGTACTCGAAGAATTGGCTGTATGCTCTCAGGTAACGTACGGTCAGGTTGGTTAGTCAGGTAAGGTTTCTTTGGGAAGACAAAATTGATAGTGAGTGGAGCAAAGAAAGAAGTATCGGTGAGTAAAGTAAACCCATGTGGCATTTGAGGACAGAGGGTAAGGGGGATCAGCAGAATTGTGTAAGAAATGTGGAAATAGTTTGGGAGAATTAAGCGGTGAATCAGGTGGCGAAGGCGAATGGAGTACGTTGAGGAGAGATGTAGATCATATTTTGAGAAGGGCATTTGAGTTTGAGGTGCTGGATGGTCACTTGGTCAGAGTGGGGAAGGGAGCGACCAAAGAAGGCACAGAAGTTGCAACTTGGGAAGGAGAGGAGGGATGGGTTGAAGGAGGAGGATGCACCCAATAGGGCGAAGTGGAGGGAGGGGGTAAGGACAATTTCTGTGCGTACGAGGTAAATCCGACCATTCCCGTGATCGGGCACCAAACCGGATTTGAAATCGGGATTAGTACTACTACTACAGGTCATATTTGTAATAAAGGCTCTGAATATGATCACTAATTAACTAGATGACACAACGAGATATTTTGGTAAAGTTTACCAGCATATATCATTGCTGCGCATCGTCTATAAAAGCCAACATAAGGATCAACATCAGGATGACATTGTAAAGGTATACATACATACATACATACATACATACATACATACATACATACATACATACATACATACATACATATATACATACATACAAACATACATATATGCAAACATACATACATACATATATACATACATACAAACATACATATATGCAAACATACATACATACATACATACATGTACAAACATAACATACGTATGTTAATCTATTTATTTTCAATATTTTCGCAACAGGTGGACTTGACTCAAGCTTAGTGTCAGCTCTAGTGATGAAGCTCTTACGGGAGAATGGAGTCAAATACCCACTGCAAACATTCTCGATCGGTATGGAAGGAAGCCCAGATCTGCCGGCAGCAAGAAAGGTACAAGCGATATATATATTATATTATATTATTGCGTACGCGCTATATCAACTGTATTATATTGCATTGCATTGTAATGTATTACATTTTATTGTGTCATATTTTGTTGTATTGTTAAGTCTGTCACATATACAGGTATGGTGTCATCAGCAACAACTTCACCCATTTCTCTCCATCATTCGGATATAAACACAACAAAAAAGTAACTAACCCCCTTTTTTTAAATACTATAACTTTTAAAAAGAACGGCGTTGAGCACAATAATTTGGCAAGGATGTTCCTGCACTAAATTCTGTGAGAAAATGTGATTGGTCTGTCAAGTCATGCATGAGTGAGCACATATTAGAGGCAAAAGGTCACTTTTCAAAAGTCACAAGGGTCAGTTTTTTTGGGGGGGGGGGGTGATGCAGGATTTTGACGAAGTTCTATTTCTGGTGAATGATTATCGCTATTATAGTTAATCATCTATCGCCCTTTGATCTTTCCATACCTCCTTTGACACTTTTGATATTTTTCCGCTTCGGTGAGCGCAATTTAAAAATGTCCACCCTTTCTCGTTTCTGACATGTAAAATCCATTAATTTATGCAAAAATTTAAATACGATTTTTTTTTCAGCAAAACTGTATCTTTACGTGTTGTACGAACGATAAAGAGGTTGTAACCATGACATGGTTGAGTGAGCACTTTATAAATGGAAAAATGTCATTATTTACCATTATTGGCATAAGAGATGACTTTCATGTGATTTTGAAAATTGGCCATTTTACCTTTAATGCATGCTCATTCATGCATGACCCAACAGACCAATACATTTTCACATTGAAAGTAGTCAATGAGTGTAGGAACACTCTTGCCAAATTATGTTTTGAGCAAGCTTGCGGTTGTAAAAAGTTATGATGTGAAAGGGGGTAGTTACTTTTTTGTGTGTTTATTTACAGACAAACCCCCTTTCCGTCACTAATCAGCAGTAAAAACAATGTAACGATCTCGCACGTCGTGAAAGTTCGGTGTTCCCTTTCGCCAACTTCCTCATAGGACCGCATCCACTGGCGTCAGATTGGGTGGTTTGAGGTTGTTGACCCCCCCCCCCCCTCATGAAATTTGGTCGCAGTACAGAGACACTTATATTGCTAGATATGTGTGTATATGTTCGTTTCCGAGTCCCCTAAGAGATTCTATGCCAAAAATACCAGGATAAGGCAATTATTTTTGTTCACAACATAGTGGTGTGATTTCATTTTCTCCATTTAAACACATTTATTGGTGTGAGTTTGACCATGAACCGACGCGTCGCGTCGCGACGCGGATTAGGATTTAATCCACCGAATCATGTTTGGGTAATTTTGTTAACAAAATCAACAAAATCAAATGTGCTGATGTAATTTTGTGACAAGAACACGCGCGTTCTGCTTGGCCTCACATAGTATTTTGGTGAATTTGTAACAATTCTTTCATCTGATCATATTCTGAGCAGTATCATATTTTTTACGCCTTAACAAAATGTTGCGATAATTTGTCCCCAGGTGGCAACTCACATAGGTAGCGAACACCACGAAGTCTCATTCACCGCCGAAGAAGGTATTGCCGCCGTAAGTGACGTCATCTATGCCTTAGAAAGCTATGACGTCATTACCATCAGATCTGCTATCGGTGAGATAGATACCCATTCACACCGTTTAAATATGATTTTATTCATCATCTCTGCATTCCCCAAATTTTTGGTCATTATGCAACTGTTTCCATTTGTTTGAGCTAGAATGATTTTCTGCATATTCTCAATACAAAGACATGCGTAACAGGGTTCTGCTTATTTATCTATCTAGAAAAACAGGAATTATTACACGTGTATATTTTAAACTGATACTTCTACAAATAAGAAGACGTTGATTGAGGTCGAGGAAATCACATTCTGTGCTCTTTTACAGTTGTGATGTCAATTGCCTCCGGAAACTATTTCGTGAATAATAAAAGTGCATTCCAAATTAAAAGATCGTAAATTGGAAAATGGCCTTTTTGCTACGATGTACTTTAGCAATATTACTGAAACAGTTCATGTTATACATGGCAGTCTCAGATTTTATTCGTTTTGTTTCACCTCATAGTAACCACTTTTATGATGAATACATGAAAGTATGATTTGGTGCTCTGACTTAAAGTAGGTCATGCAAAAACAGACTATAAAACATACTGACATAATGATTAGAAATCAAGTACTTTACAATGGCATTATCCATATGGCTGTTAAATGTTACATGCAGGTTGCTTTGAATAACACTTATTCCCAGACTATAATGATATAACCATGTGTGGCAATAACAAATGCCTGGATATCATTTTCAAATTCACTTTGTTACAAAGCTGCGTAGCCTATAATGCCACCATCCTTTCTGATTTTAAATAGAATGTAATCAATAATGCGATATTCTCATCAATATTGATTCCAATCAAGCGTGTGCAACTCACTCTTGAGTAATTTACTTGCACATTAAGGTGAGATCTTGTGTAAGCCTAATTAAATAGCACATACTCGTTTAAGAATTATTAAGACTAACTTTATTGCATCACACCGCTGAACTTCGAGGCACGGGCGCAAATCCATCTTAAAATGTAGGGGGGGGGGGCATCACATATGCAGGCACCTGGGAATATTGTTCATTTTGGGTGGGGTCCAGGGGCCCGCTTTAGGGCCCCTGGTAGGGTCCCGGGGCAAAGCCCGCTCCCTTAAGCTTATGAGTTCTGGCGGTTTAAGGAGCCTATTTTGACACTGTGATAACACAATTTTTTCGTAAAATGGACAGTCAACAATAATTACAAAACGGCTTTATTTGCCAAATTAGCGGTACTTGCAATATAAGCCAGGGGCGTCACTAGATCATTTTGAATCGGGAGGGTGTGGGAGGGGGATACACCCTCCCACGCGCCACGACAGAATTTTTTTGAAAAATATACGCACAGAAAAGACGTGATTCTATGCATGGTATATATATATACTTTATAGAAATTATTAGGGGTTGTAGTCGGGTTTTCATAAAAGATATACAGGAAGTATGTGAAAACTGTAAATTAAGTAGTCATACTTGCGAGGGAGCGAAGCGACCGAGCGGGGGAGAGTGTGGAAGGGGGATACCCCCTCCCACGGCAGGAACTTTTTAAAAGACGTGATATACATGGTAACTACATATACTGTGTAGAAATTATTAGGGATTGTAGTAAATACATATTTCAATGCTATCTTCTATCGATATTAAGGACTGGGTAGTCATATTTGCAAGGAAGCGAAGCAACCGAGCGGGGGAAGGATGTGGGAGGGGAATACCCATTCCCACGGCCGGAACTTTTTGAAAATACGCATAACGACGGGTTCTAAGCATAGTAAATACATATTTCACTGGTATATTTTAGCAAGATTAGGGATTGGGTAGTCATACTTGCGAGAGAGCGAATCAATTGAGCGGGGGAGGTGTGAGAAGGGGCATACGGTTACCCCTTCACACGTAGGGACTTTTTGAAAATATTCATAGAAAAGACGGGTTTCTAGATATGGTAAATGCATATTTTAAAGGTATATATTTTATGAAGATTATAAGGATTGTAGTCAGGTTTTCACAAAGATGTACAGGAAGTAGGCTCGTCGAGGGAGCGAAGCGACCGAGCAGGTGGACCTGTTGAAAAATACCCATAAAAAGACGTGTTTCTGAGCATGGTAAATACAAATTTTATAATTTGTACCATCCCTACTCAAAAGTATTGCAACATACATGTACGCTATAAACACTATAATGCATGCATTTTGAGTTGAAGGGGTCTTTTTATAATGACGTCCTAATGAAGTTTATTACAGGAAAATAACAAATTATTTGAAAACAAATCATTGAATATTCTTTCTCCTTTCTTCTCCAAGGCGAAGAGATAATCAAATGCAGGCGCACCCAGGACAGAGGGGCTGGAATATAAAATTTAACATGTTTTTCGCTTAACTATAGGGGTGGGGTATTAATTCACACTAGCATATTAATTTAGTTTTCTATTTCCCATTAAACGGATTTGATGGATTGAAAAGACTTCCAACAAACAAAAAATGTCAATATGTTACTCTGACGCAGTCTCAGAAAAAAGACCACATGTGGCGAAAAATAAAACGCCTCCTATTTTCATAAGACAGTGGTAAGGTAGATACGCCCCATCTTTTAGACAAGACCTCATAAAGTTATAATTCATCATTCTTTCTCAATTCTAAAGGCGGTTTACTGTTGCAAACATCGTAAAATTTACTATCATGCGACTTTATACATTGGATATAAATGATGTAGAGAGAAGGCCATCATCTTTAATTAGGAGCCTAATTCCTCCTTACCACTGTCTTGTAAAGATAGGAGGCGCTTTCTTCTTCACCGGATGTGGTCTTCTTTCTGAGACCACGTCAGAGTAACATATTGGCATTTTTCATTTGTTGGAAGTCTTTCCAATTCATCAAACCCGTTTAACGGGGAATATGAAACCTAATTAATATGCTTATGTGAATTAACACCCCACTCCCATAGGGAGGCGTTAAATTTTATGTTCCAGCCCTTCTGCCGTGAGTGCACCTGCATTTGATAATCTCTCCGCCTTGGAGAAGATAGGAGAAGAATATTCAATGATTTATTTTCAAATAATTTGTTATTTTTCAATATAAACTTTATAAGGACATCATTATAGAAAGACCCCTTCAACTCAAAATGCATGCGTTATAGTGTATGTTGCAATACTTTTGAGTAGGGAGGGTATATCTATCAATATTCAAGTGTTTGTTAGATCACTTCAGTTTATTAATATTTGCAATGTAAAACATTTCTCGTTCATTTTTTTTTGGGGGGGGCCTTAAATCCACACCCCCACCCCCGTAGAACCGCACCTGGGTGGGTGATAAATTGTGGAGGGTCTTGAAGGATGTTCCCCTTTTATATTTTCCCTTTTCTCTCTCCCCTTTCCTTCATTTTGCTGACTGGGCACATGAATTTTTCGTCTGCAGAAGGGGGAGGGATTTTTCAAAAGTGGGAGGGGGGGGGCACATGTGAAGGATCGACTAAGCGAAGAAACATACCAAAAAAAGAGGGGGGTTTTGCCCTTAAGTAACAAAACACAGTGGGTCGGTAGGTCTGATTATCTATTATTATTATTCATTTGTTTTAATTCATTCTTTGTTTTCTTTTTCACTAGAATTCATAATCAACTTCATTGGCTGGCAATTGCAGTTCAATTCATGTGTCGCAAGTTCGAAGTGCGTAATATGCCTGTATACAGTGTGTCTCAAAAATAATTGTGCAAGTAAAAAGCGCCCTCTTTGGTAATGAGAAAAACATTTTTGTAACGTGATGCTTGCATCACCATCGAGAGCATAGTCTTAGCTTTCAAATGCTGTTTGCCTGTTCAGTTTGCTTGTTTTAATCGTGAGATATGTTCAGTTAACGAAAAGGTAAAATTACAAATGTACCACTTTTACTACAGTCAGTGATAGCATCAGGCCCTCTTCCCGTAAAAGTGACACAATTGTTATTCCACCCTTTTGTTATTTACAAAATATCTCGAGATTGAAACAAGCAATTTGAACAGAACAAACAGCATTTGATAGCTAAGACTTTGTCCCTGATGTAGACGTAAACATGACGTGTCACAGCACTATTTTCTAACTGTCAAAGATGGCGCTTTATCCTTGTACAATTTTTTCAGACGTGCTGCAACATGTCTCAAAAATTGTGCATGTAAAAAGCGCCTTTTTTGGCAATTAGAAATATTTTTGTGACATGATGTTTACATTGTCGTCTATGGCAAAGTCTCAGCTTTTAAATGACATTTTTTTCTGTTCATTTTACTTGCTTTAATCTCGAGATATCTCGTAAACAACAAAAGGGTGGAATCACAATTCTGTCACTTTTACAAAGGGCTGTATAGTAAAAATGGCACAATTGTGATTTTACCCTTTCGTATTTAAATATATATATCTCAAGAAGTGTTTTGTAGGTGATTTTCATCGACAACTGTTATAAGCTAGAAAAATCCTTGCATCTGATTGGCTGAAAACTCTTCATGAAACGCTCCCTGGTTCCCGACCCCCCCCCCCCTCCCTTTAAAAATTTACATTTTTGTCTGGGGTTTTCCTCTCACGGGTTTAGAATGAAATGCATTTTCACCTTTAA
>JZLH01S0092321.1:0-15559 GCA_001188425.1 Eucidaris tribuloides | reverse complement strand
TGTGGGGGCAAACGGGAGAAAGAATTTGTTGAGGGCCTAAATGATTTCTATTGCAGATTTGATGATACGATTTTAGACGTCAAAATGCAAATATTGTTACTACTCTTCAAACTCATTACAAGAGAATAATGGAAATAAACTGTATGTCACAGAACATGATGTGAGAAGGTTGTTTGCAAATCTTCCATTGAACAAAGCCCCAGGCCCGCGATAAAAATGTGTAACAAAGTCTTAGAGGCTGCAAGGATCAGCTTGCATATGTCTTTACAACATTGTTTCAGAACTCGTGGATCAATTTACGGTACCCACTTTGTGGAAAACGTCAGCAATTGCCCTGTACCAAAAAATAAAAAAATGTGTTGAGTTCAAGGATTTCAGGCCAGTTTCACTTACTTGTAATGCCATGAAATGCCTAGAAAAAATTATTGTTGAAAACAGCTCATGATTCACGCAAGTGATCATCTCTCGACACCACTTCAGTTCGCTTACCGCAAAAACAGAGGAGTAGATGATGCAGTGTTAACTTTTTTGGATGGAATTTATCAACACTTAGATGTAAGTAGGAACTTTGTTAGGCTCTGTTTGTTGATTTTTCTAGTGCGTTTAATACCATCAAGCCACACCTTCTCGCAAATCAACTTATGGATATGATATTCCACCCCAAATTGTGCTTTGGCTTCACACTTTTGCTAGATAGACCTCAGGTTGTTAGATGGGAGGTTTACATCAACCAGAGTAATTAGCACAGCGAGCACCACAGGGTGTGTGCTGTCCCCCCGCCCTGTTCTCTTTTGTATACGAGTAAATGTGTCAGTAGAAATGAAAAGTGCTCGTAATCAAATTACGCTGACGATAACGGTCATCACCGGTTTTCTAAACACAGAGTAATACACAATGAGTACGTGACAACCGTAACTAGTTTCTGTGAATGGTGTGACGCTCACCATCTTCAGTTAAATGTATCCAAAACCAAAGAAGTAATTTTGATTTTCGAAAAGAAATCAGAGCCACATCAGCCACTCGTTATCAATGGCAAAGAGATTGAACAGGTGATGATAACAAGTATCTTGGAACTACAATTACACACACACTTGACTGGACAAATAACACTACAGCTCTCCGTAAGAAATCCAATCAAAGAATTTACTTTCTCCGAAATGCTGAACAATGTACATGTTGACCGAACAATCTTGCACTATTTTATAGGCCCTAATCCAAAGTGTACTTCACCTACAATCTGATTTGCTACTTTTGGAAACGGGACACAACTCAACCGGGGTCACATGGACCGTGTAAGAAGGGTAGCCCAGAGAATATAGGACAGGACTTGCCTTCACTAAGTTAGCTGTTCGAACAAAGAGTCCTGTCCAAATGGAAAAATCATGAAAGACGAATCTCACCGCCTTAACAAAAACTACACATTCAATCGCTCGGCATCAGGTTGCGCGTGCCAGCGCACAAACCGAGCACGCTTCCGCCAGTCTTTTTTCCAAACTCAATCCACAAGTTCAATCTCAACGCTAAACGATAATTTCATTATCACTCAATTACAGTTTAAAGTAATCAACATTTACGCATTTGCTTTTTGTAATATTCAATTTTCACGTTTCAAATACCTTACAAACATAATGTAACTTGCCCCGGTACACTTTGAAGCCCAACTCTTAACATATCATTATATAACTTGTTATCGTAAAAGAGATCATGTTGATATTCGTATGTATCATTGTTATTGTATGAAAGGTTTATGTGATTTTTGTATATTGTAATGCTGGTGGAAAGCAAATTTCCATGAAATGTGGACAATAAATTCTTCAATTCAATTCAATTAATGGATAAGTATCACAGTGTTAATCGTAGTTGTGTCTAACAGCTTCATAAACACGCCCCTGTCATGATAGTAGCTGGACTGTCTGGTTTCAACTTGTTATAGCCAGTGGGCTGGGATTTTTACAGGACCCCGTAAGTGTATTGAATACTCCATTGTTTTATTTAACTTTAACTCATTCCCGGGATCCCTCATACTAGTGGCTCAGTGGTGCTGAAACTCATCCTGAACTCAACCATACCATATGTGTTGATAGATATGTAATATCACGTCTGAAAGATAGACTAAGACTGAGTTGCACAAGAGGTCCGCGTTGAATAAACCAGTGACAAGATGATGCCCCAACGCAACGGCTGGTGATTATTATAGACTCCGCTGAACACCCTATGGTGTCAGAGTGCGGCACCAACGCTATGGATGGGCGAAAAGCACCAAAAAGAGGACAGAAGCATCCGTAATCCTGTAATGAGTGAAAGTTTTTTATTTTCATATGTGCAACGAGAGAGTGCACCGTTACAGTGCATAGCCACAGGACAGAGCAACAGGCTACAGTACATATAGCCAGGGACTGAAATCTAAAACAAAGCAGTCTCTGTGTGATAATGAGATGCTTCGAGAAGGCACAGTGAATATAGATATGCCCTTGTATAAGCTAGCCTAGCTGTGTAGTAGCAACTAACAGTGATGCAGTATAAAAATGAGTGCATAAGCATTACAAATCTCTTAGAAATGCTTGTCTCGTTATTGTTACTATAGGTTGAAAAGATACAATAAGTAAAATAAGAGATATAAAGGCACTCGTCAGAGAGTGTTGAAAAAAAAAGAAGAGAAAAATTGGCAACAAACATACACTAAGCCAACCTTGCACCGCTAGATTTAACGGCCAATCTAGCTGAAAATTGGAAACGCTTCAAGCCAAAGGTTTTCATTATATAAACGTAGCAAGTGGTTATCGGCAGTAAAAGATGACAAAGCCCAAACTTCAATGTTTCTCCATATCATAGGAGATGCCGAGCCTTGACATTCTACAATACATTTTGACGTTGCTCAAGGTGATGAAATTGAAACTAGAAAAAGTGATGCAAAAATTTGAAATACTGCATGCCAAAACGCAATGTGACGATAATGAGGAGACCACAAATTTTTCACAGATCACAACATTGTGAATGAACAATAGATCAATATGCAACAGATTGCGCAAACGCGCTCAGTCATGTGAGTTTGGTAGTTGACCATAGTTTGAATACAAGATAGAATTATCTGTGGGTCTGCATTGATAATTGGAGTTTCAAGTGAAACGTCTGTTGAGACAAGAATGATTTGAATTAGTAGAAAACATATACAATTGTGTCGTGGCTGCTGAAACCATCGAGCTCAAACGCGAAAGATCTGAGTATCCAAGGATGAGTGTTCATAAGAGGTCATAAGAAAAAGTCGTTTCAAGGTAAACAAAAGCAAACTCCCATGACAAAGCGCAAAATCAGAAACAAAGTAATCAAAATCAGAATTACAGTTCAAGTTCAATCAAGAATCAGAATCACAGTCAAGTTCAGACTCAGGGTCAGAGTCAAGGTCAGGTCGTCGCAAGGTCAATGGTCGCTTTCAAGCGCACAAGACAAAATCAAAGAGCATTCAAGAAATCAAGGAGTACTTGTGTCGGTGTGGAATTTCCATCGTAGGAATTTGTCGGCTCAAGGTCAAAATCTCGTAGAAAGTAGTGGTCGTTCAAACCATTTCGCTTAAAGTGTTGCGTTACTCCGGTCAATCGAAAGGTTAACATGAATTACAAAATCTGGAGGTTAGTGAGATTATCTGGTTGATGTTGTAGAGTCAGCGAATCTAAGCACTGAATGAAAACCAAGTCATGCGTGTAATAAAAAATTTGATTGATTATCTCTCTCTAAAACTTTTTTCTTAAAATTGGATTTCTAAGGTCAACCCAATCTACCTCTCAATTTTTAGATTTTTTTTTTCGCCCAGAATTGATCGTGCTGAAGAACGGTACAATACAGTGTTTAAAATTTGTGATTCGTATGTCCGTACAGTGGGGCAAACGGAAGAATTTGTTGAGGGCCTAAATGATTACTATTGCAGATTTGATGATACCGATTTTAGACGACAAAATGCAAATATTGTTACTACTCTTCAAACTCAGTAACAAGAAAATAATGGAAATAAACTGTATGTCACAGAACATGATGTGAGAAGGTTATTTGCAAATCTACCATTGAACAAAGCCCCAGGCCCAAGTCTTGAGAGGCTGCTAGGATCAGCTTGCATATGTCTTTACAACATTGTTTCAGAACTCGTCGGATCAATTTACTATACCCACTTTGTGGAAAACCTCAGCAATTGCTCCTGTACCGAAAAATAAAAAGATGTGTTGAGTTCAAGGATTTCAGGCCAGTTTCACTAACTTGTAATGCCATGAAATGCCTAGAAAAATTTATGTTGAAACAGCTCATGATTCACGCAAGTGATCATCTCGACCAACTTCAGTTCGCTTATCGCCAAACAGAGGAGTAGATGATGCAGTGTTAACTTTTTTGCATGGAATTTATCAACACGTAGATGTAAATAGGAACTTTGTTAGGGCTCTGTTTGTTGATTTTTCTAGTGCGTTTAATACCATCAAGCCACACCTTCTCGCAAATCAACTTATGGATATGAATATCCCACCCCAAATTGTGCTTTGGCTTCATAACTTTTTGCTAGATAGACCTCAGGTTGTTAAGACGGGAGGGTTTACATCGAACACCAGAGTAATTAGCACAGGAGCACCACAGGGGTGTGTGCTGTCTCCCGCCCTGTTCTCTTTGTATACGAGTAAATGTGTCAGTAGAAATGAAAAGTGCTCGATAATCAAATACGCCGACGATACGGTCATCACCGGATTTCTAACAGAGAGTAATACACATGAGTACGTAACAACCGTAACTAGTTTCTGTGAATGGTGTGACGCTCACCATCTTCAGTTAAATGTATCCAAAACCAAAGAAGTAATTTTTGATTTTCGAAAGAAATCAGAGCCACATCAGCCACTCGTTATTAATGGCAAAGAGATTGAACAGGTGGATGAATACAAGTATCTTGGAACTACAATTACACACACACTTGACTGGACAAATAACACTACAGCTCTCCGTAAGAAATCCAATCAAAGAATTTACTACTTCCGAACGCTGAACAATGTACATGTTGACCGAACAATCTTGCACCTATTTTATCAGGCCCTAATCCAAAGTGTACTGACCTACAATCTGATTTGCTACTTTGGAAATGGGACACAACTCAACCGGGATCACATGGACCGTGTAAGACGGGTAGCCCAGAGAATAATAGGACAGGACTTGCCTTCACTAAGTAGCCTGTTCGAACAAAGAGTCCTGTCCAAAATGGAAAAAATCATGAAAGACCGATCTCATCCGCTTAACAAAAACTACACATTCAATCGCTCCGGCATCAGGTTGCGCGTGCCACGCACAAACCGAGCACGCTTCCGCCAGTCTTTTGTTCCAAACTCAATCCACACGTTCAATCTCAACGCTAAACGATAATTTCATTCTCACTCAATTACAGTTAAAGTAACCAAAACCTACGTATCTGCTCATTTGTAATATCATTCCAATTTTCACGTTTCCAACATACCTTACAAACCATAATGTAACTTGCCCCGGTATACTTTTTGAAGCCCAAACTCTTAACATATCATTATATAACTTGTTATTGTAAAGAAGACTCATGTTGATATTCGTATGTTATCATTGTTATTGTATGAAAGGTTTATGTGTATTTTTGTATTATTGTAATGCTGGTGGAAAGCAAATTTCCATGATAATGTGGACAATGAACTCTTCAATCAATCAGATTATTTCGAGAAATATTCATAATTATATATATTTTAACTTTTAGCTCTTATGGATAAATCTTAATAACTATCTCTTATATGAAGAAATCTTCATAATCATCTTTTAACGATTTAGCTCTTATATAGAGACATCTTCATAATTATCTTTTAGCGTTTTTAGCTCTTATATTGAGAAATCTTGATCAGCCATTCCACGTAAATGTCACGCGAGTCACGTATGTTTCATGTCACACAAGTCGTAAACAAGGGTATAGATCAAAACCGAGAAAATATTGGAAACGAATCCAATACTCGATCAAGAAAATCAATCATCTATACCCTGACATGTGACTCGTAAGACACAGCATGCGTGACTCGCGTGACACAAGTATGGAATGGCCGTGATAGTTATCTTTTGACGATTTTAGTTCTTATAATGAGAAAATTTCCATGATGTTTTTTTAACTATTAAACTCGTAATTGCTTGATAGTTGATTGATGAACTCATTTTCTTTTGGCGGGGTTGCAGATCAAGAACGTCATCTTCAAAGACCTTTCGCTGACCCAGAAAGCGGAGTTAAAGAGGAAGGTGTGGATGGCATGAGTACGGTCAAGGGGAAGGACACAGCGCCAAGAGCGGAAGCAGCGTAATGATGATGCCTTCATGTAGGCGCTCAGGTAATTTGCGATATGCCAATGAGTTGTAAACTTGATCTTCAGGGAGAAAACCTGCCTTCGGTGGCATTATAATGGATTGTGATGGATGATATAGAAATACCAAACAATATCAATACCACCTACTCAAAATTAGCTCGCATATATGTATTGGTTTTAGTGATCTAAGGACTTTCACCCTGCCTGCACACACGCACACAAACAAACACGCCCTTTCATCAATAACGCACGTTTTCTAGAAAATTACACACGTTTTGTCAACAGTAAACACCGTGTGTTTGTGCGTCAGTATCGAGTCAATGGGGGAAAATAGTGTCAATTATTGTTTACATTTCAAGGGATGAAACGAGATGAAATGATGATGATGGTGATGATGGTGATGATGATGATATTGATGATATTGATGATGATGATGATGATGATGATGGTGATGATGGTGGTGATGATGATGATGATGATGATGATGATGATAATGATAAAGGCACAGATAACCAACTTCCAAATGTTGAACAATTTAGTCCTAATAATGATATAAAATAATATCTACTTGAGTTCAAAAGCTGTAAATTGAAACAATAAAGATATAAAAATCTAATAATGATAGTGATGATTTTATTGATGATAATGATGACGTTGATGATGATTATGATCACGACGACGACAACGACGATGATAATGATTAAATCTACAATGATATTCATATCAAGACAGGTACAAATCTCAAACAATCGCATTCTTACTTTGTACATTGGGTCAACACCTGTTCAGGAAGCAAACATTCTATAATAAGATGCATAAACCACACCAGGTGTAATTCCACCGCATTCAAATTCTTCCTTGTATATTTCTCAGCTTTACTTCCTGAGCACCTGTTCAGGAAAGTTAATATTTAACAAATTTGTAATTATTGTAAAGCTGGTCAGTGGAAATTTCAACTTGTTGACAGCTAGATTGTAGATTCAGAGGCTGTACTCAAATTACATAACGTTTAACATCTGATAATCGTTTTATTTGTGTCATTAAGTAACAAAAATTTGCTACTACGGCGACTAAGACTACTACTACTTCGACTACTACAGTACTTCTACGACTACTACTACTACTACGACTACCACTACTACTACCCACTACTAGTACTACTGCTGTAACTTCTAATGACGACGACGATGATGATGGTGATGATGAGGGAGAAGGAAGAGATTCAAAAGGGCATGGAAGACGAAATGTCGTTAAAGTGATTTGATGGGAGCAGGTGAAAATGTGAATTAAAAACCAAGGGTTATATTTGATATATTTGACTGGATGGTATATCCAAGTTGAAAGAAATCTAGCATTTGTTTACTTGAGGAGAAAAGAGCATGTGTATGTAATGTTAGTATTGAATTAAATTACTTAAAATGAATTATGAGAAAGTATGTAAAATTATGTAAAATTGAACTCATAGAAACCTATACATGCTTCTTTTTTTCTTTTTTTGTTATTGCTGGGAGCAGCAGTAGTAATAGAAAAAGTAGAAGTAGTAGTAGTAGTAGTAGTAGTAGTAGTAGTAGTAGTGGTAGTAGTAGCAGCAGTAGTAGTAGTAGTAGAAGAAGAAGTAGCAGAAGTAGTAGTAGTGGTAGTAGTAGTAGTGGTAAGGTAGTAGTAGTAGTAGTAGTGGTAGTAGTAGCAGCAGTAGTAGTAGTAGTAGAAGAAGAAGTAGCAGAAGTAGTAGTAGTGGTAGTAGTAGTAGTGGTAATAGTAGTAATAGTAGTAGTAGTAATAGTAGTAGTAGTAGTAGTAGTAGTAGTAGTAGTAGTAGTAGTAGTAGTAGTAGTAGTAGTAGTAGTAGTAGTAGTAGTAGTGGTAGTAGTAGTAGTAGTAGTAATAGTAGAATGTGGCAGCAGTATTCCTCGCAATGATTTGCTTTATATCGATACGAACTTACTGAACAACTACCATTACTGGAAGTAGACATGTTACTATTAAATGTTTATCCTCTCATTGAAGACGGTTTGACTTTGCTATAACACACATTCCCTATAGACTCCATCACAAGATATCTCGGGACAAATCCTCAACAGGTTAATTACCTTTTCCTTTTGGCAACTTCGAACGAAATTACTCAAAGAATATTATAATTAAATAAAAATCTAAAACAGAATCTTTACTTGTTAACATATATCAGAAAACTATTCACTACACGACATTTCCACGTAGTTATAATTATATCAGGTGAATTTCTCAGAAACCAAAGTCACTTCAGAGGCATACTTTCACAAAATACGACAAATACAATAACTTGCCTTGACATATGGCCACCAAAAGTCTAAAAGAAGCAATTGATTCCAAGAATTTCATTCGCTTTTTCGACCCAAATCTTCAACTCTTTCATAAATGAATAGTAAATGTACTGAGCGAAGAGAAGGAAATCACAATACGACCTGAAATGGAAATTCTTGATAAAATGTGACTTAATTGTGATGATGACATTCGCGTTGTCAGTGGTGCAAGGTGTATCACTGCAAAAACCGGGGTTTTATATTGAACACTTTACTTAGTGCGTTGCTCAATATACGGTAGATATCAGGAAGTGTTAATATTTGAAACTCCTTGGTAAATAACACCCTGGATGTTAAAAGCAATACTCTTGGTGTGTGAAATAATTCGTTTGGTGTTAAAATAACACCCAGTGTGTCGAGATTATACACCGCGTTTAATATAATGGGCATTTCGCTGGGTGTTAAATTTCACACAATAGTTTTAACAGCTAATAATTACAATATATTACCTGGCCTTCGTAAAAGTTAACATTGACCTTGTGGCTAACCTTAAATAGTTCGATGTAAATGTATCGTTGCATTTTCCAACACTTGTTCTCACCTTCCAGTCAAAAATTAAGGCAATTTGAAGTGATGTGAGTGATTGATAAACGGATATTGAAGATGCGAGACCAACAATTAAAGAAGACGGTCTTCAGGGAATCGTGTTTCTAACTCGATCCAATTCTCTGGATCTTTTTAACCACGGCGGAAGAATCATTCGATTGAGAAGGGTGTGGTGGGCTGTCGCGCACGCACACTCGTTTAGCGGGAAAGAGTGATGAGTAAATTAAACATTAAGCTGGGTTAATTTACTATACGGACTTTAAATGGTTGTACGTGCCATTATTGCCTGTTAATTCACATCACGGTTCACGCTCATCGAAGTCTCATTCAAAAGATTGAAACAGACAGACCTGCGATAATATATTCGATAGCATGGGAAGCAGGTCTTTATGGCCACCAGGATTTATTTCCATAGGGGAAAGTGCGCGTGAAATACTAACACAACATGTGCTCAATTGTTGAACCCCCTTTGAAGCACCAAACCTTTGCACTCAGTGATTTCTAGAAGGACAAATTTAATCAATGGGCGAAGAGATTGAAAGATGATCGCATGATTAACATTATTGTCATGAAAATTGAGAAGCTAATGATGTAGTTAAGGTTGATCGAATTATTGCCAACATTGTTAGTAACAGCTACACGCGGTATTGTCGGTTTCTTTAATTAGAGGAGATGTGAATGTAATTATTCAGTCGAAAGAGATGATTTTTCATAGTTTTTTTTTTTTGGTCAAATCCACATGTCGCCCTGTGTAAAGATGACAATCCTGCTGAAATCTGTGATATCACTGCCGAGCAATTACTCTCCATTGACTTTGAATTTCATTGTTCCTGGAGTATTAATAAAATGATTGACCTATCACCCTGTAA
Organism: Eucidaris tribuloides; assembly: GCA_001188425.1. Lineage (NCBI taxonomy): Eukaryota > Metazoa > Echinodermata > Echinoidea > Cidaroida > Cidaridae > Eucidaris > Eucidaris tribuloides. Next base: position 5,476 of record JZLH01S0092321.1, on the reverse strand, counting down.
AATGTGTACAGAGAAATCTTTAGTATTTACAAATTTTACACACATGAAATCATAAAGACAACATTGTCATTTTTCATGAAATATGACAATTTGAGAAAAATGGAAAGTTGTTCTGCTTTTGTTCTATGTACAGAACAAGGGGCATGGGCTGAGTAATTACATCCATAGTAATTATACGCGACTGTGTACTGTCTCTATTGTTCGTTCTTCGTTTATTTTCAGTCAATGGAATTTGAACATGATCTTAATATTAGTTGAAATACCTATAACCCACATTTGAGTCATATTTTCGTTTCCCTGTTGAACCGAAGAGTGTCAAGAATACGACTGATTATTCCAATCTTTTCCGAACAGGTGATCATATATTCATACACCCACTAACAGTCCTTCTAGTGCCTTCGTGTAAATATCCCGCCATTCGGACTCAGTAGACAATCCTTTTATAAAATGCCTTCGACATACTACACTTCATTGCAAAAGCGATTCAAACTATCGTTTACTCTTGTCAAAGTTAATTCAGGTTTCGGAAAAAAAAGTGGTTTAAAGTGACTTTTGTCGTCAGTGTAACCAGACCCACACACCTTTATACAGTGTGAGTCAAAAAGAGGAAATAATGCCCAAATTCAATCCCAAATGCCAGTAGGCTGGTTTCATAAAAACTTATATCAGAGAATGATAGCATAATTATGTTATGTTGCGCGGGTTACCCTCAGTAATTAGTTGAGAAAACAGGCGTTGAAATCAAAATTGTCCAGGTTTTGAGATTGCAGTTGGCATGTTTGATTGGTTGCTTTGTTGTGAATGATCTGCCTAATCTCACCATGCACCATGCAGCACAAACTACACAAACTTAGACAAAGGCAATTTTGACATGATTGACAAAATTGAATGCTGTGCAGTCGCCAGTTTCCGAATATGAGTGACCAATATACAATATACAATTAAAACAATAATGTTATCATTCCCTGGTATCAGTTTTACTACGTATCTTTTGAGAAATTTGGGCTTGAATCTAGGTTTAGTTTTTTTTTTTTTTGTTCACACTGTAGACGTGTCCAACTTGGTTAGCATCGGCTGCTAAATCAATTCAACAGGACCTGAACGCCGTGGCGTTAAAGGCGGATCGTCTCTTCTGCATACTGGAAAAAAATCAGTATTGTGTAAATACACTGGTATAGAGAAGAAAAAATACCATCTGAAAACCTTTAGCAAAGTATAGGAACTAGGTACTCAGTTTTAATGAAATTATATTGACCGTTAGATTTTGATTTGAATTATTGTCTCGAAGAGACAAAAATTCGACAACTATACTAGTTCAGTTTTTTCAGTCCCGTTAGTATGCATTAGTCTCATGCGGATTAGTATTCATAGACCAAAAGCCGAGTACTTTAATGATGTTACTGTAGGTCATATTCCAGTTTCACACGGAATCTAACCACGGACCTACTACAGTCTAACTGACCTTCACTCCTTGGTGCATTTTCAAATTCTAGGTAATTACTGATCTTTAGATTTCACAGACACGTCCTTCCTAAACACCCAAAAGGCATGAGGGTTATTTGGCTGTGTTGCAAGACGGTTGCAAATGAGATATCTTGCCTTTAATGCGCGTCATCTCATCGTATGGCAAAAGCAGGCAACCTTTATGAAATAAAAAAGAATAATCTCATAATAGAGCTGATGACTGGTACTTTACCCTGACCAATTTTGTAAGTCCCAAGATGATTCTTTCCCATTAAAAAGCTTGGCCATAACATAATGTTGCAGCAATGCAGTTTGCACTGAGACCGAACTATAAATACCGTGGTGTTGTTATCCGTATGATAATTCACACACTCCGAAGGGCTGGCAAGATCGTTAATTTAAATGACTCAGGTCCGCCAGGTTCGGTTTAAAAGTGAATTTGACGAGGTATGTGTTTACAGTTATATTAATCGCATCAGTGATAGTTTTAATTTACTTAATTTTTAATAAATCTACGCCCCATCGCCGACTCCGGGGCACCTCATAATAATACACCGTCATTTCGCGACAACGTTACATTATTAATAGCATCATACGCTTGCCTGGACACGGAGAAGTGTAACCAGACCAGCAAAGAGACTGAAAACAAGCTTGTTTGCTCAATTAATCAACCAATACTTATACAATGGCAATATTTGCCCTTTTCTTCATCATGAATTACGATCGATGACAGACAAACGGTGTTCTAAGTGTCGCTTGGGTTCTTGACATGACGTCAAATTTGAGAGGGATTTATATTTTCTTTTACTTTAAAGGCATCGTTGAACAACGTTTCCAGTTTAAGAAAAAAAATGAGTTACATGATACGCTAAAAATAGCTCAGTTTAAAAAAGACCATTAAATAACTTCAAAATGTGAAAATTAAAGAGCGACAAGTTCCGTTCCCCGCCCCAGTGCAGTTGAAAAAGACGTATTTAGCAATAAATCCTTAGTGTTTAGAAAGTGAAAGCAAAGATGTGTACAGGAACACTGTCAAAACACTAACCGTATTTTTACGAGGAAACCGTAAAAACAATGACGGTTATTTCAATGTAATGTTTACAGTGGTCCCAATTTTGGGGTGGAAATCCAGTAAAAATGACCGTTTTACGGTGGAAAACCGAGGAAAATTAGAGTAAACCGTAACAATTACGATGGAGTCCATGGCAGCGAGTTGTCGGCCATTTCCCGTAAAAGTGTGGGGTTTTTTGTTTTTGTTTGTTTTTAGGATGCTTATTGGTCCATTCAAAAACACTTCTATGTAGGTCAGATATCAAAGTTATGCTTTCTTTAAAAAGAAATGAGGCTTCCACAATGTTAGCCAGTGCCTTTAAGAAAATCTATTTAAAAACACTTTAAAACCATCTATCAATATTTCGTATTCTGAAAATGACCCTTTTGTACAGAGCAGAGTAACTCAGAACAGAAGAACATTCCATTTTACAAGTATAACAAAACCTCTACATGCTGACGAACTGCTAACACAGAATGCATATGTGGGACAATGTTAACCAATCAGAATTTAAAACGGCGACCCTACCAAAATGTTGTCATAATATTGATTGATAAATAATCAAATGCAATGTAATTTCCAGCCAAATCGTTATATTACACCCACACAGGTTTCTTGGAATATTCGTTCGTTACATTAGGGATTTATTGCAAACACTGACGACAAATAACTTTGGAGATTTTCCCCAAAGTATAATTTACCTTTAAAGTCATCGTTTAACGTTCTGAACTCTCGATTTAAAAACAGAATGTAAAACTTTGATGTCTGACTATGCAGGTAAAAATACGCACTGTCAGTCACTATCAAGACATACTTGAATGAATATCAGCGTGGCAACAAACGCCAGCCAGATGGATTGTCTTAACACTTCAGTCTATGTGGGATAGTGTACATGTATAATGGTAAATCTGGTCTTTATTAATGCACTTAAATTGCAGTGACATGTTTAGGAAAGATGAAAAATGCCCAAAGAACCGATTGAGTTGAAACATATACCAATATATACAATGGTTAGAGTATATATTTAGGCTGAATTTGTCTTGAACTTATTTACATGAGAGAAACTATGATAGAATTAATTTCCGAACCTGATAGAAACTGATCCCAAACAAAACTGCACAACAAATTTCACCGTCACAGCATTTTCCGATAATAATCGTACAACAAAGAGGAAATGTATGACTATACAATTTAACAGCAGAAACATCAAACAGTATACTTGATTTTGGAGAATTTCGTCTGAAATTGAGTACTACACTTCCAATCCTGCCATTGCGTTTATCTTCGTTAGATTGTAACACAGTGTATTGTAACCTAAACTTAAACTGTCGGTATTGTTTCTGGTTTAGGTTTCATTCTTACACCACACTACATGTAGGTTAATGTAGCTCGGATCTTTTTGTAAATTCACAACGACGTGTATTGCCTTCAACATACAGAGCTTCGGGAAATATCCTAGCTGGAATTTTAAGTGTGACAAGTTTTAGACTGTCTCTCGTCTTTGATCAGGTGCTCTGTATATGGGAAGTAATGTTAAAATTACATTTCACTAAATCTTTTCACTAAGCAAATCACCTTCTGTTGAGGGCATTTTTTCCTCTGTAAGCTTGTAATCCGCTCTATTTGTCGCGAAGCAGCTACTGTTCTCTCGTATATTCAGGAAAATGTGCGAATTATGTATGATCAAGTGTTTTAGATTTACAAAACCTCTCAAATATCATTTTAACAACAAAATTAATGCTTTACTATTTTGCTGCAGGTTTACACACAAGATCGCACTGACTAATGCGAATTTCTTTTATCACATCCGCAAAGAAATCGTTTTTAATTAAGGAACTGCGACCGTCATGCATAAATGCATTTATCTCGGCTACAGCGCTTTGATACTGTTAATATTCCATCTACTCGCGCGACACTTCACCCACGGTGTTATTTTGTGTCAAAAAGGGGCCCTGCTTTAGATTAACAGATGTAATGAGCCAAGTAGAAATCAAATTAAAGGTCATGTCCACTTACTTTTTTCATCTAGTTCTGTCAAATGATATTAATGTATGCTCCTCAAACGGTATTAATTTTCGTGAATATTCTTCACGTGGAGTATTCGATATATTCCTAAATCCCTCTATTTTCGAAAGGTGGCAATACATTATTATTCTTGGGCATAGATCACTTCGTTCTGTTTTATTTTGACTCTGATACTTAGTGACATACTTATTCTAAAGTCTACGACAAAAATACGACAAAAATAACTAGCAAAACGTGGTTTTAAGTCATTGTCACATTTTTTCACAAAACTTTTTCGATTTTGCACAGACAGGAGTCATGATTTACAAGTATAACAACCAAAATCCTTATCTTTCTATTATTAATTTCATTGGTTTAACCAAGATAATACAGTTCCAGCTTAAAGTTCCTATTCAGAATGAAATTTTTAATGCAAGACATCATTTTTAAAACCCATAATACACCGGATACCGGTCTTTCCCATTTTACTTGACAAGCTTGATATCATATAGTTTATGCGAAAAAGGGACAAAATCCTCATCCGACATGTAGCATTATTCATTTGAAGCTATGTGTGTGTGTGTGTGTGTGTGTGTGTGTGTGTGTGTGTGTGTGTGTGTGTGTCGTGTGTGTGTGTTGTGTGAGTGTGTGTGTTGTGTGTGTGTGTGTGTGTGTATATGTGTGTGTGTGTGTTGTGTGTGTGTGTGTGTGTGTGTGTGTGTGTGTGTTGTGTGTGTGTGTGTGTGTGTGTGTGTGTGTGTGTGTGTGTGTGTGTGTGTCGTGCGTGTGTGTGTGTGTGTGTGTGTGTGTGTGTGTGTGTGGTGTGTGTGTGTGTGTGTGTGTGTGTGTGTGTGTGTGTGTGTGTGTGTGTGTGTGTGTGTGTGTGTGTGTGTGTGTGTGTGTGTGTGTGTGTGTGTGTGTGTGTGTGTGTGTGTGTGTGTGTGTGTGTGTGTGTGT
>JZLH01S0092319.1:42682-67406 GCA_001188425.1 Eucidaris tribuloides | reverse complement strand
TCCAATATTGGAGACTTTTTTTGTTATTTTCCTCTGCGCAGTCAGGATTATGTTATCGCAACTTAGGAATTTGATATTCAGAATCCTCAAGGGGTGTTGCCCCAGATGACCATCTACTTTGAAAATTCACTTTCTCCTTACCAAGTTATGATCGATTGTTTACATTTTGCAGCAATTATTGAGAGCAAAGTTGCTGATGGTATTGATTACCAATACCAGCATAGTTTATGAATGTTGTCATTATCAATATTATTATTCTCATAGATTATTAATATATGTGTATTAGACCTTAATCCAGATCTAATGTTTCCACTCCTATGACCACTGTGGGATTGTGTCTTGGAAAAAATCTCCGATAATGGAGATTCGCTTTGCGCCAAGTTTTGACGACCCCATTAATAGTCTCCGATATCGGAGATAATCTCCGATATTGGACGTGTGCCCGTACTGTTAAGTTAGTGATGTGATTGTGCCTCTTAATTAAATGTGACTGATGATTAGAGAGTGGTGTGTGGAAAACTGCTCAAAACACATTAGTTAGAATTGCTTATGTACAGTTTTTGTTTAAAAGAACTTTTTCATTTTCTGACAATGACAAGAGAGGAAATATGTTAGGTCTATGTGAGTAGAAGCCGAAGGTGATTAATTTCTTCCAGAAAAGCATGTCAAATCATATTTGCTACATGACATAGAGATCTAATGTTAGATCTAATTGAACAACAAGAAGAAAATGCATTTTCAATAAAAAATGAGAAAAAGTGAAAATCTGTCCCAAACCAAATGACCAATTATGGCCGGGGACTGGAGAGAGTATCATAAAAAAAGTGGCAGAGTCGGAGAGCAGAGACAGAGTTTAAGAATCCTGCATATTTAAGGATTAAATAAACTTGCAACATTCATCGTCATGATATTAATCTTCAGTGGTTCTGCCAAATTTGCTTAATGTGTCACTATTTTCTTTCTCTTATTGTTCTGTAGATCTACTTGTAAATGCAGATCATGTTAAATGTCTGAGGCTCAATTTCATTTCCATTTAACGCTTTCTTTTTCATTGTACTGTAGAAGTAATGATTGACGATGATGACCAGCTTGATGAGCAAATGCTCTTGGCAGCATGCGAAGAATGGGAAAATGAAGATCTTGGAATAGGCAACGCCAATCAAAATGGACGCTTTGCGGAGGAATCCCCTTTGCCACCCCATGGCACCCCCCTGGAGGACCTTCCTGGGTTTGATGTTTCTGCTGGAAACATTTACATCTACCCGACAAATTACCCCGTGCGTGACTACCAGTTTAACATCGTACAGCAGGGCCTCTTCAAAAACACCATGGTGACCCTACCCACGGGTCTTGGCAAGACGTTCATTGCCGCAGTTGTCATGTACAACTTCTACAGGTGGGTCAAATTAACACATAAATTGTTAAAATACGGGATGTTTCCACTTTCCACATGTTTTTGTTGTTGGCGGCGGGGGAGGTACCCTTGCTCACAGCTAGTCCTCTCAAATTGACAAAAGATCTTTTAGGCATTTAGCCTATTCATGATGATGATCTGCAAAATAATTTCAACCCAGTTTTGAAGAAGTTGACTACAAAGAATTGCAAAAAAAAAGAAGAAATGTTTTGGTAAAATGCATTTCACTAAGTTATCTGTCATCAGTTGAAAGCTGTGTCAGTATGCTAAAGAAGAATTATTTGAAAATTTGATGTAGTTGTAAATTTTTAATTAATGTTCTACTGAAAATAAAAATAAATTGTTATAGGGCCCGAAGTCAATTGATTAAGATTTGGTATTTTGATTTATTTTAAATTATTGCTCATTGAATGCAATACTAATGTAATGTTAATGTTGCCATCCAATGGACTAGATGAAAACTTATTTTCATAGGCTGTAGGTTTTCATATATCTAATTCGATGTTTGTTTTTACTCAGGGATGCCAGTTTTCAGGCCAAAACTTGAATTCAGGCCCTGGCAATTACTTTTCGGGCCATATATCAGGCTCTTTTGTGTACAAAATAGTATATTGTAGGTAAATTTCAGGCCCTCTTATCTATTCTATCTGGCATCCCTGTATACTCAAAGAACAAAATATCCTGATGGTGTGAATGGTAGATCACAGTCACTCAACGTTTTGCATGCACATGACATGCCACAATTATCAATCATTTTTTTTTTCACGACATTTACTTTTCTATTATCTATTATTTTTTTCATTTATTTATCTGTCTCTTTGTTTGTTTATTTACTTTCTATATGTACATGTAGATGGTATCCCAGAGGAAAAGTGGTGTTCATGGCTCCTACGAAACCCTTGGTATTCCAGCAAATAGAAGCATGCTTTAATATTATGGGTATACCACACAACGACATGGCTGAAATGACAGGTTGGTTGATATGAATGGAATAATTTGTTTCATTATGGTGACACATTGCATACCAGAGCCTACACAGACATATATTCATTCTAATCATTACTGTATTCGGATGGATAAACTTCACAATATAGCTGGCAAACTTACAGTCAAAGATGTGCCTGTTGTTAATCAATCTGTCAATTTTTCATTCATTCAATCATTTAATCAGTCAGGGATAATACAAGAAGTAATACTGTCTGTACATCATGTGTGTTCGTATTAACATAGTAAATTTATTCATACATATGACTTGTTATGGCTTTGACAAAACCTTTTTGTGCTTGCCCAGTTGGGCACTTGAATTTTAGATTCAAGTGCCTGACAGCAAAATCCAACTGCCTAATCTAGACCAAAGTTGTTTTTGTCAATTGATAATTGCAAAACAAGGCACTGCCCGATTGGGCAGGCTCTTTTTTTTTCTGGTTGTCCGACCACCATTTTCAGGTGCTTTGGGCACTTGGGCATCCAGGTTTGTCAAGCCCTGACTTGTTTGATCTGTCTTTTACTGATATCACAAGCTAATCTCTCATAACATTCCTTTCTGAATGAAACATAAGACTCAGTCTAGTTGATGAAAAGTCATGACACACAATTATGATATTATTCCCAAAATAATCATAGAACAATGACAGATTGACTTATAGGTATTTAGATTACTAAATTATTATTAAGTAAATTAACACACACTAAATTTGATATTAGTGAGACACATCACATGCCACAGAATGTTCATGTTGAATGATTGTGATGCCTGTTTCTTCACCTTAATATGATCTTCATCTTTCTACACCAGTCAATTCACAGTTTTAGTATCGTGGCAATGAATCTCCATAGACTTCGCATTCATACTCAATATTTTGTACTGAAAGGATTAACAGTACTTTCATAGTTTTATAACTCATGACCCATTTCAAAATCCGTGTATGTTCCTAGGAAACATGCCCCCTAGTGAGCGGAAGAAGTGCTGGCAGTCAAGGCGGGTATTCTTCCTCACCCCTCAAGTGATGACCAACGATCTCAGCAGGAGGGCGTGTCCCGCGGTGGACATCAAGTGTGTGGTGGTGGACGAGGCGCACAAGGCAATCGGAAATCATGCCTATTGTCAGGTACATGTGTAATATCAGTCTCAAAGGGAAAGTCCACCCCGACATCAAGTTGGTTTTAATAAAAGCAGAAAATGAGAGAAACATATTGATAAAAGTTTGGCAAACATCCACCAAAAGAATAACAGAGTTATGAAGTTTCAAAGTTTTAATTTTGTGACGTCACATGCGAGCAGCTCCCTACATATCATGTAATGTAAATTCCATAAATTGCTATTTTTCTAATGGTTCATGATAATTGAATTTTTTTGTTTTCATAGAAGCCTGTATGAAATAATGTTTCCGATTATATATTCAATGCACAGGTAAAATCATTTTCAATTTTCTGAGAAAATGGCACTTTATGGAATTTATATTACATGACAAATGGGGAGCTGCTCGCATGTGGCGTCACAAGCTTAAAACTTAAAAAATTCATAACTCTGTTATTATTTGATGGATTTTGCCACACCTTCATTGTCAGGTTTTCTCATTTTTCTGCTTGTATTGAAATCAACTTGACGTCAGGGTGGACTTCCCTTTAAAGGCAAGGTTCACCCTGACATCAAGTTGGTTTTAATAAAAGCAGAACAATGAGACAAACATATTGATGAAAGTTTGGCGAAAATTCACCAAAGAATAACAGAGTTATGAAGTTTCAAAGTTTTAAATTTGTGACGTCACATGCGAGCAGCTCCCCGTACAGTCATGTAATATTAATTCCATAAATTGCCATTTATAAGGGTTCATGATAATTGAATATTTTTTTTCATAGAAGCATGTATGAAATAATGTTTCTGACAATATATTGAATGTACAGGTAAAATATTTTTCAAATTTCTGAGGAAATGGTATGGCATGACATATGGGGAGCTGCTCGTATGTGACGTCACAAATTTAAAAGTTTAAAATTCCATAACTGTTTTTCTTTGGTGGATTTTCGCCAAACTTTCACTAGTATGTTTCTCTGACTGTTCTGCTTTTACTAAAACCAACTTGATGTCAGGGTGAACCTTGCCTTTAATGATACTGTTGTGGAAGCCCAATTTAAAAAAAAAAAGTCAAACTTTGATATCTGACCTATATGTTTGTCTGGACAAATAAACTCCCTACAATGTTAAACTTTAGACTCTTGCAAAATTTGTAAAGAAAATTTCAGCATGTGAAATAAGGGAACTGGCAAGATTGGAAGTAGTCCACAATTTAGGGTACAATGCTCCCAGAATCAAGTACCGTATTTGCCGGTGTATAAACCGCACCCGTGTATAAACTGCACCCCCGACTTTCGGCCTCGCCAAAAAAAAAAAAATTACAGCGGGATTTTCTTTTTTAAATGGTGGGGTCACAATATCACTATGAGTAGCGTTAATAATTAGTTCCGTATAATGGTCAAAACGATGGTCGGGGGTTTGTTTCTCACCCGTCAGACATGAATCCCGCTAATAATTAGTTCTGTATTATGGTCGAAGACGAACCCCGACCATCGTTTCGACCATTATACGGAACTAAATATTAGCGGGATTCATGTCTGACGGGTAAGAAAACGAACCTCCGACCATCGTTTCAACCATTATACGGAACTAAAAAAATATTAGCGGGATTCATGTTTGACGGGTAAGAACGAACCTCCGACCATCGTTTCAACCATTATACGAAACTAAATATTAGCTTAATTCATGTCTGACGGGTAAGAAACGAACCCCCCACATCGTTTTGACCATTATATGGAACTTAATATTTGCGGGATTCATGTCTGACGGGTAAGAAACGAACCAGCCGACCATCGTTTTGACCATTATACGTAACTTAATATTAGCGGGCTTCATGTCTGACGGGTAAAATACGAACCCCCGACCATCGTTTTGACCATTATACGGAACTAAAATTAGCGGGAATCATGTCTGACGGGTAAGAAACGAATCCCAGACGATCGTTTTGACCATTATACGGAACTAAATATTGGCGGGATTCATGTCTGACGGGTAAAATACGAACCCCCGACCATCGTTTTGACCATTATACGGAACTTAATATTGGCGGGATTCATGTCTGACGGGTAAAATACGAACCCCCGACCATCGTTTTGACCATTATACGGAACTAAATATTGGCGGGATTCATGTCTGACGGGTAAAAAACCGAACGTATTCATGTCCGTCGGTCAAAAACGAACCCCCACTTTTCATTTTAGGGCTGCATCGCAAAAGAGTGGAGACGCAACACGGGTGCATGAGGCATTAAAAGTTGAATTTTATAAGAACTGTGACAAACAAAATACTTTGTTTTTATTAGTTTTAATAGCAAGAATGATTAGAGAAGCTATTGCCATGTTAAACTACGATAATTATTGTAAATTATGTTGGACATTTAAACAGACATTTTGCTTGTACCTGTGTATTAACCGCACCCCCTATTTTCCAATTTTTCCGACGGAAAATAAGTGTGGTTTATACACCGGCAAATACTGTATACTGTTTAAAGTTTCTGCTGTGAAAATTTCAGTGTCATGTATTTCCTCTTTGTTGAAGAATTATTAGAAACTGCTGTAACAGTAAAATTTATTGCGTAGCTTTCTATGGTCACAATTTATATCAGGCCGGAGATTAATTCAATACTGGTATAAAATTAATGCTTGTTTCTCCCCAAGCAAACAAATTCAAGATAAATCCTTCCAGCCAGATTGTACACTCACGCCATTGTATTATGTATATGTTTCAACTTATTTGGTTCTGTTCTTGAGACTTTTTTGACTTCTCCCAATCATGTCACTACCCTATTTAGGGACAAAGAATTCTGTATTTCAGCAGTCTATGAGGGAAAATTATAATTTTTACTCATTGATTTTCACTTCCTTGAAACACTATATGGGCATTTCCATGAATTATTGGACAAATCACAAATTATATAAATTGCTCTATCTCCAATCGTTTTATATTTTAATGGTTTGAACGGGTATGAATCATGAAGAAACAATGGGGGACATCATTTCTACTGTAAATTTTACGTCTTCAACAGAACCCTCTAGGAGAATCAGAACCATACATGAAATACCACATGTGGGACTAGTGCGACTAAATCTCAGTTTTATGAAAAATTATAATTTATTTTGTAGTTTTTTCCATGCCAATAGCCTCTTCTCATTGTGTTGAAAGCAATAAAGCCCCACATATGCATACTAAATCTGAAAAAGACATGAAGAAACGCAAATTTGTGTGGATGGACAAAATGTAACGTAACTAACCGTAACATAACTAACCATGTTTTTGATGTTGTAGTTAAAAATGAAAAGATTTTTATCAATAAGTTATACATTAAATGACTTATCAAGACACCAGAAATAGCATGAATACCACAGTTTGTTTCAGTTGATAACAGGTTGAGGAAACTTTGAGGACAAAGACTTGTCATTTTTTTCCATGTCCTCTTTACGTAACGTAACTAACCATAATTAAAGTTCTTGTTTTTACCCACTGAAACATGTCTCATGATTTTGCTTGATGTTGTGAAGTAGGTGCCAGTCTAGAGAACTGACAGTACCAAAACAGAAAAATAATATCAAAGCATATTCATGTAACAGCCAAATGTTGAGTAAAGTTTGTCATAAAGTGTAGCGTAACTAATCTTGGAATTGCCCATATGATCGTTTTGAACTGCCATATTAGAGACTCTAGTAGGAGGACTCTAGGATTATGTAGCTCAGATTTTTATTTTTTTAATGGAAACATTGTTAAACAATATCTTTAAGGGGAAATACACTGCATGAGGCAGAGATTGTTTATCGTGCGATGTATAACAATATCTGAAATAACAAGATATAAGAAATATTGCTCATATTAGAGAGTAGAGATTGTCATATATAAATTGGTAAACAATAATATTTTGTTTTCCCTATCATATGTGCAGGTAGTGAGGGAGTTGTCCAAATACACTAGTCATTTCCGGATCTTGGCACTCAGTGCAACACCTGGAGGGGATCTCAAGGTATGTCAGGAGAACTTGAGTTGATTTAATATCTTTGTTCCTAATTGTCATCGGATAAATATATTGTAACCATAATATATTAATACACGCATGATGTGTAGATCTTACTATGTAAGTGCACACATAAAGAATGCTTGCAGAGCCAACGTGTGTGGTGTTCTCAAGTCAGCGGTACAAAATGTCAAGATTTTTGTACATCCAGGATAGCATCTCACCGTATCACAAATTTGGAATTTCTGACGTCAGAAGATCATTACTTTGTATTTGTTAAAACTTTTTCACATCACATGAGCCATCTTTGGCCAATACCTACCAGACATTTTTTGATGTAGGATGTAGTTATATAAAATAAACTGGTCAGTAGTGATTTTACCATAAATGACTTAACCTGATTCTTTGTCTTATCTGACTTGGCTTGAATTCACCAAATTCTTTTCTTAACATACTTACTAATCTTAGCAAAATGACTTATCTTTTCCTCTGGAAATTTCGTCTTGCAGGCAGTCAACCAGGTACTCAGCAACCTTCTCATTTCACACATTGAGATCCGTTCGGAGGAGTCATTTGACATCAGGCAGTACGTCCACGAACGCAAAGTTGAGAAAATCATCGTGCCTCTTGGGGAGGAACTCAAATTTGTCAAGGAGCAGTACTTACAGGTCAGTAATTAAGAAGTTAAAGTCTTACTTACATAATCAGTCTTGTTTTCCTGAAATGTTGTATCTAGGAGTAGTAATTGGCAACCCTAACAACTCTGGAAATATAGTCCATTTTTTCAGGTTCTCTGCATTGGATTTAGTAATTGAAGTGATTTTGAAAAGGGATCTCCCCCAAAACAATTATATGTGGTGATGGAGAGAACTTTAACCTGTTAAAAATCGTTGAATTTTGCTACAACACACATTCTTCATAGACTTCAGAATGAGATATCATGTCCATTGCTGTCAATAGATTAACAGTTTAATTGCCAAAATGCATGTTTATACCCATACATTGTACTGCTATTGTATTGTTATCACCATCCATTGACTTGCCTTTGTACTGTTGTCATGCTTTAGGTGCATTGCCAATGTCATGTTTTCACTCAAATCATAGGGACTGTAATTTTCCATTTCAAAAAATGACCTTTTCTGTTTCAACAAATCTGGAAATTCCATTTTGCCAGAGACTTTGTCTAAATAAAAAATCAACTTAATACAAATTGTCTCGCTGCCATTTCTGTGCTTTTGTTTCAATCGTTTTAATTTCTATTGTAAATTTTATGGTTTACTTTTTCAAAATGTGAAATTTGGAAAAAAAAAGGTTTTTTTTATCATTTTCCGTTCAAAAATTCACTTTCCAATGGTCATTTCCATTAATTCCATTGGGTTTTCACTGTCCTTGAAATCTTCATATCTATTCTACCGTCTCCAAATAAACCTGCCATCGTGTGTGGGGGGGGGGGCATTATTGGCTAACACAATGGGGATTAGCGCAGTGGCTCTGGATGGGGGCACATTTAAGGTTAAGTACAGTTTGTCAAAACAAAATTTGATTACAGAACTCAGATCTTAGGAATGATTTTGTGAACAGGAATCAGGTGCTGAGATACCCACCCTTATCTTTATGGTGTAAATAAATTTGAAGCGCAAAACGTGACAGGTTGTGGGGTCCCACCATGTTTAATGGTGCAAATCAATCTGAGGAAACAAGGGTTCAAATGGTGCTGTTAAAAGAAGGATGGAGCAAAATTCTTGGGGGTGCCAAGCCCCTTGAAAAATCCTGTAGGGGTGCTGAAGAGTCTTGGCTCTCAGTCTCAGTGGCCCGACAGAGCTTAAAGGGAGAAAGAGCCAGCAACTAACAGGCGTAAGTTAAGAAAATATTTGTGTTGCCAACCAATCAGATCACACATGTACTGGTCTGGAGTTGACCATGCGTGACCGATGCATGCCACCTGACGTGTTTTAGTTGCGCGTGGTTATGTATGCACTGTTTGAATCGATAAGCTCCTCCCTCTATAGCTGTTTCTGCAAGTTTTATCCCGCGATAAAACTTGCAAAGACGTAAAATAAACACAAATTAACTAATTTATAGGGACTTGCTGAGGGCGAGTATCACACAGTACCCCTTATTTAGGCTGTCTTTATCACCATGTACCATCATTCTCACAATACTCACAATGTCATTGTTTTCTTAACTTCTGCCTGTTAGTTGCTGGCTCCTTCTCCCTTTAAATTACTCCACTGATGGATGTTCATTTGAAGAAAAAGTCCTCAATACAACTTGTTGCTGAAATAAGTATACAACAGTCCTGTTTGTTTGTCATAAGAAGAATTTTCAATGATGAAAATATAAAAATCAATATGTGTAGGGGGTTGGAGATTTCGTTTTGAATAAAGCTGCATTTGAACATATTGGCTTCTAAGAGTAACTGTTTCGTTCAGTTATGTCCTGTACTTTTCTTCTATATTTCTTGTGTTCTTTTCCTTTGTTCGAGTTGAATATTCAATAAGGTGATGAATTATATAATACAAATTTCAACTGTATTTTTGTTGTGGTTTCAGATTCTCAGCGTGTTTGTTCAGAGATTGGTTCGGCTAAGAGTCCTCTTTTGCAGGGACCCGGCGAGTTTGGCCAAATTTCAGATTCTGAAGGCAAGAGAGGCGTTCAGACAAGACCCCCCTCCCGAAATCACAGTGAGTTGAACGTGACACTTTTGAAATGACAAGACCCCCCTCCCGAAATCACAGTGAGTTGAACGTGACACTTTTGAAATGATAGCTATCACAGGAAGCTATAAAACTCTGAAGATTTCTCCAGGGTTTAACTGTATGTCGAGAACATGCATGTATTTATAAATCCTGTCAAACATTCAGAAGGTGTACCATAGCAACTGCCAAGTTAAAGGTAATTCATTGTTTTGTATCAAGGGTTTATGGGACTATGATTAATTTTCAAATATAGATTTCTTGTAATCCATAGGAATACCACATTCCTAGTATCAGTGAACATTGTTATTTGTAGTGGCGATACAACAAGAATTAGACATGATGGGTTCTGAAAGATGCCGTTGAGGAAAGATGGATGGGAAAACTTTATGGAGGGAGGAAAAGAGTAATGATGTTGGATAATGTCAAAGGCAGAGTCAGAGTCATATGGAAGGATGAAGGAAAAGACCCAAGACAGACAACAATGGAGTAGTTACTAGATATAAAACCTGTTTAACAACAATCCATTATAGACAGACAACTACGTACCTTCATTGTTGCATTGTTGGTTAGGTATATAAAGAAGTTTAAAAATCTTGATCTCCTCGTTAAAATATTCATAAAAGTGAAAGCAACATGCCTTCTCTGAAGATGCTGTCATTTTTACCTGCAATAATTTGAATTTTGGCATTCCCATTGGTGCATACTGTACACATTTATTTCATATTGGTGTATATATCTGTCGATGGTGTATCTTCTGGTCAGACTTCTGAAATTACATTATATATACTTATATTATTATATTTTACATAAATTTGGTCTGCCAAGAAATGATATGGAACAGAATGACCCTTTTTATTGCTACATTATTCCACCCATCTCAAAAATCAAAACAAAAACATTAGACTAATGGTTAGATTCCTAATCTAGTGGAACAGTGGAAAAAATATCATTTTATTTCCGGGGCTTTTATTGCTAATACTTTTCAGTTTTCAAAGTCTCTTGTTGAATATTCCCACTGCAGTCATAGATGATTTCCATGGTGGCCCCCATTACAGCATTTTGGGGGGCTCTTTTCAGGCAATGGTGATACCACCATACAACACTGGGTAGCAGCTACTTCATTTTAAGTATCCACAAATGTCTTCTTAAAGCCGAAGTTTAGTTTTGGGAATTTTTTGTTATTTGAAAGCTTTATGCCCCAAAGTCATAACCCTGCAATAATAGATTCTGAATGTCTTTAGTTTTTTTTAAAATTATATATATATAACTATATTAACTATATATATATATAACTATATTAACTATATTAACTATATTTTATATTATAGCATCCAAAGGGTTAAAAAGCCTTTAAGGCTACATG
This sequence comes from Eucidaris tribuloides, assembly GCA_001188425.1. Classification (NCBI taxonomy): domain Eukaryota; kingdom Metazoa; phylum Echinodermata; class Echinoidea; order Cidaroida; family Cidaridae; genus Eucidaris; species Eucidaris tribuloides. The sequence continues at coordinate 55,874 of JZLH01S0092319.1, read as the reverse complement.
TGTTATACCTCATCTGAAAGAGCAGACTCTGCTCTTTCAGATGAGGTATAGCTCATATAATCTTTTTAACCCTTTGGATGCTATTTTTTCATTAATTAATTAAAAAAAAACTAAAGACAAAAAGAAGGTTATATGAGTTATACCTCATCTGAAAGAGCAGAGCCTGTTCTTTCAGATGAGGTATAACACATACAACCTTAAAGCCTTTTTACCTTTGGATGCTATAATATAAAAATAGTCGAAAATCTCGGGTCCCCCGAGATTTTTCATTAATATATTAAAAAAAAACTAAAGACATTCAGAATTCTTATTGCAGAGGTTATGACTTCGGGGCATAAAGCTTCAAATAACAAAAAATCCCCAAAACTAAACTTGGGCTTTAATAAAAACATAATGATGCACAGCAGAACGTAACATATTGAGGGCAAATAAAACCAAACATATTTTGGTACAAAAATGGGAAATTACACGTTCACTTGCCTATCAATTTAAAGACACTATATAACAGTGTGGAAGCCTTATTTAAAAAATTGTCAACCTTGCTTTCTGGCATATCTGGTAGTGTGTTGGATGGAAATAAACACCTTAGAACACAAAAGTTTGGACAGTTATTGCTGTCACTAGTACAATATGTGCAGATTCAAATTGACATTAATTTCCTATCGGGCGATAGGAATCTGCCACACAACAGTCCTATGGGGAAAGCTGAATGGTTCTCATGATTTTTACTTTTTGAAAGCACTTACTGATCGTTTTAAACTGGCAATTTTTTCAGGGCTCATTTTTGGACCATGTCAGAGACACTGGTAGCATGGGAATCATTGCAGCTCAGATTTTTTAAACTGGAAACATGTTATATAGTGCCTTTAAGAGGAAAACGTATTTTGCTATTAAAACCAAATCATATTTTCTTACTTTTGATGGTTAAAAATGTATTCAGTACAGGGTGTATCATAAAAAAATGCTAGTTGGCAGCTATGTATTGATATACTTGCTTGTAGGGACAAATACTTATTGAAAAGTTTTTTTGCAGAGAGAATGTTTATACACACAGTACAGGAACAATTATGCAAGACTGTAATTTCTCTCTGCAAACCTTGTGTTAACCCGTTGGCTTTGAGATTCTGAAAATCCCATAGAGTTAACACAGGGCACATCCGGTTCCCATAGCCAATGGGTTAACTCGTTGATGACTAGAGACAAGGTATGTTGTCACGAAGTCTATGGGCAATGTGTGTTAAAGCAATATCAAACCTTGTTCAGTGGGTTAAAGGTATTGGCTAACATTTACCACAGTTAAAAAAATCTGAGCCGCATGATTCCCCATGCTACCAGTGTCTTTGATGAGGTCTAAAAATGAAGCCCTGAAAAAATTGTATTTCAAAATGATTATTTAGTGCTTTAAAAAAGTGAAAATCGTAAGTTGACCAGATTCACTTGCCCATTTCCTCCCATAGACTTACTGTGTGTACACCTAGGTTAATAAAACTCGCCCCGAGTTTTATTGTTTTATTTATAGTATAACTTGCCCAATTGGCAGTGTAACTTTCAAATCTTTGTATTCTAGGTGTTTATTTGTCCATATTGAACATACTATATAGCGTCAGATATCAAAGTTAAACAATTTTTTAAATTGAAGCTCCACAATGTTAGCCTATCACTTTAAAAGAGTTAATGTTGTTTTCTCTCGGTCAGGCCGCCAAGAGGGGTCCCGTGGAAGGAGACTTTGCCATCTGTCTCAGTCTCTACCACGGCTTTGAGCTGCTGCTGCAACACGGACAACGTTCCCTCTACAGCTTCCTCCTCAGCATCGTCGACGGAACGAAGGGCATCTCCCGGACGAGATCGGAACTCATGCGCAATCCAGACTTCAACTGTCTCATGGACACGCTGCGCGACAAGTATGGCGCTACCGTGGACCATAACGTCAGCCACAACGTGACGCACAACTCCAGTCATAATACCAGTGGACTTTTCTCCACCACCGTGTCAGGTGGACGAGACAAGGTGGGGGGCGATGGGGACGGGGGAGGGAACAACAGCAAAGACGGGGAACAGCAGGAGTATGTCGTCAGTCACCCGAAGATGGCCAAGTTGAGAGAGGTTGTGTTGGCACACTTCAATAAATTTGCATCCAGTAAGTATGCATTTAGATGTATTATTAGAGAAAGTGTTGTATTTGTAAGGGTGATGATGGTCTCCAAGAGAGCAATTTTAAGTTATAATTATCTGAGAAAGTCTGATGTGAGAGTTGTATAAGAAAAAAATATGATATAGGATGAAGGTGATGATGAAGACGATGATGATTGTGGTGATGATGAAAATGATGACGAGTATGATGAAGATGATGGCGATGAAGGTGATGATGGTGATGATGGTAAGGGTGATTTAGAATGAGAATGAATATAACAATGACAAAGATGTTGAAGTTGATGAAAATAATGACGATGGTAATTGTGACTGTGGTGGTGATGATAATGAGTAGAAAGACGTGAGGATGATGATGGAGATAAAGATGATGATGATGATGATGATGAGGATGATGATGGAGATAAAGATGATGATGATGATGATGATGATGATGATGAAGAATGTAACTTTGGGGTGATGATAATAATGAGGAGGAGGAGGTGGAGATGATAATGATAAGGGAGATGAAGATGATGATGATGATGATGATGATGATGAAGAACGTAGCTGTGATGATGATGATGAAGAACGTAGCTGTGGTGATGATGATAAAAGGATAGGAGGTGGATAATGATTATGATGATGGTTAGTAAGTTAGAGATGGTGAGGAGGAGGATGATAATGATGATAATGCACATCTTATTGCTTGTTTCTTGTGTCAGGAAATGGTACAAATGGAGGCCCATCTACCAGCAAAGAAACTTCCTCTGACACAAGAGTGATGATCTTTGCTCAGTACCGAGACAGTGTTAGTGAGATTACCGACATGCTCAACTGTCATTGGCCCCTGCTGCGGTGCATGAGTTTTATTGGACAGACCTCTGCTGGCAAGAACACAAAGGGCTTCACACAGAAAGAACAACTCAGGGTAAAATCTGTCACGCATATATGTTAAATTTGAAGATCAGTAATTATTAAGTACTTGAAAAAGTTACAAAGCACTAACCTGCTGTGTTGTAGCCTTTGTGTCAGGCTCAGTTCAGCAGTATAATTTCAGTATTTCAGTATTATACTCTAGTTTATGAATACTAATCTGCGTAAGAATGGGTGCATAAAATGTGTCATGTAGCAAGAATATGTACGACACATGTAATTTGTAACAAAATTGCACATATACATGATTGCAAGATTCTGAAGGTAGGCTGGTAATTTTTATCATTAGCAATACAATGATTCAATTCAAAATCAAAAGGTCAGTACAATTCCATCAAAATTAAGTTTCTAGCTGTTTGATGTGAAAAGATTATATGTGCAGATGCACCCACAAAGCACACATAATGTTGTGCTGAAGTCTTCCTTACATTTACTGTACAAAAAGTCAAAAGGACAAAACGTTTTTGAAAATTTTACACATAGTTTCCCACCTTTTTTTCCCCCCCCAAAAAAAAATGGCGAGAAACTATGTGTGATATTTTCAGAAACATGAATATAAAACTTCATTGTAGGTCAAAATGATTGTTGGATTTGTGTTTAGCAGTCAAAATGGCCATTGAATCCACTTGTTTAAAAAAAATTGTCATTTGCCCACCCCTAGTATTACTCTATTTTGAACACTACAACTTTCACAGTACTAAACTATCTCATTTGAAATCTTAGCAACTTATCAACGTAAAATTATTCTAATTACAATACATGTGTGTGCAGGTGGTCAAAGAGTTTCGAGCTGGTGGCTACAACACGCTGATTTCAACCTGTGTCGGTGAGGAGGGATTAGACATCGGTGACGTCGATCTGATTGTTTGCTACGATGCCCACAAGAGCCCCATCAGGCTGGTGCAGAGGATGGGACGAACTGGACGCAAGCGAGATGGAAGGATTGTCATGCTGGTCACGGAAGGAAAAGAATCAGCCGTAAGTTTTCATGCTTAATATGTGGTTTGGGTAAAACTCATCGGTTATCTTTGAAGTACACATGCACAGACTATCATAAAGAGCCAGAACATGGTTTCAGCAAAGACTGAGCATGTATGGTCTACTGTGGGTGCACGTACAGTGGACAATATTTGTAAATCAGCCTTTAGCCAGTCGCAAGAAGATTAGTGATCCTAACATTAATAAAATATGGGATAGGTGGTGAACTGATGCTTTTACAGGCAGGGTTCCCAATCATCCTAGAAATCAGGGAAAACCTGGAAAATTACTTTCCCTTATCTCAGTCAGGGAAAAGTCCCCCAAATCATGGAAAAATCAGGGAATTTTGCATGCTCATAAGTCCGACTTTCTCACTCTTGTCAAAACCATAGTAGATAAAGAAAAAGGTGAAGCAAGAAATAAGTCAAAATCCTTTTTGGAATTTTCTTCTTCCATCAGGGCAGAATCAGGAAAAAAACCAGGAAACTCTGTTTCTCTGAAATGCTGAGAACACTGACAGGTATTTGACACTGATAGGTGTGACAGTGATGCATCTTTGTGAATAGCAGTTTGGTGGATTGAAATTAAAATGATTTAAGTCATGGATCGTAAATGTCAGAAACAAGTTTGACTTTGTTTAATTGAAGCAGTGCTTTCTTTATGTTCACATGTTTTCATTTACTATGGTGCATGATTCATAGAATTAAAAGAAAATTAGGAAAGTCTGATGTAAATTAAAAATGAGCCTTTTAAAATAAAAATCAACAACTACCTTTTAAGAATAAAGTCTGTTCAGACAATGTCAATGAGAACTTGAGATAAGATAATTTAATTGTGAACCCTCTTTATCTTGTCGTGTATAGCCTACTAGCCAGCTTTAGTGTCTCCTGAGAAATTTGTATAGATATTGTAAAAAATTGATATAAAATATCTGACATTGATCTTACAGCTGTGCTTATCAATGACTTTTAGTACAAAATCTCACAAGTGACCACTAAACAATCTTGCACCCATGCAGATCTATGACCGCAGTCAGTACAGCAAGAAGGGTATCCACCGTGCCTTACAGGGTAACAGCAAGCAACTGCAGCTGTATCCGTGCAGCCCACGCATGGTTCCCAGAGGCCTCAACCCGGTACCGCACAAGATGAACATCACGGTGGAGAAATACCAGAGCAAGCAGAAGAAAGAAAAGAAGTCCAGTGCAGCTAGTGCCAAAAGGAAACCAAGCCTAGGTGGAAATATTTCTGTGTATATGCAAGGAGGTAAGATGTGTTGTCACTTTATGACGAGTATTGAAAAGTCAAAAGTAATAAAAACAAAATGGCAATTGATAGATATAACTACACTATTTGTGAAAAAATCTTTTGAAGTAATGGTAGAAATATTTCTAAATGTAGTTTGAAAACAGTAGCCATAATATTTATTTCAATACATACACATTTTATCGATGAATAAATAGATATTAAAAGTTGTATCAGTACGGTTATCTGACCTTCGAAAATAAAACCAGTTATGAATCTGTCATTGCGGTTATTGGGAAGTGTGTATACAAAGTTCATAAGTTCATCTCACTCAGCTCTCAAGTGTAGTTGTTATTATGGAAGGTCAGTAGCACTTACTGGGGGAGAAAGTCTGACCTCTATCCAGCAACTATAATGCGAGGTATGCAGTAGGTCAGTGTGTGGGGGGGGGGGCAAGGTTTAATGGTGAGTCTCATAAATTTAGAGAGGAAGGAACATCTTGTTAAGTGTTTTTCCCCTTGTGAACTGTAGTACATAAGGTAGTCTGGCAAGTACACGCTCACAGAATTATAACTCTTCATTTTTCAGTGGGTATTATCTGAACATCAACAGCAAATACAAATATTATGACAGGCAAATTGTTGTTTTCGGCTATTTGAAACCATTTGGATATTGAACTCCGGTCTCCGGATAGCAAAGTAACCTTACTGATACAACACCAATATTGACTTTTATTTTGTAATGGGCAATATGAAAATGTCAATGAAAAGTGATAAAACAACAGCACAAAAAAATTGTATTTGAAATAAATATTTACATTATTTAATCAGTTGTCTTTATTATGTAGTTATCAGTTCATAGATTAATTAATTATTGATAGATTGTTTTTATTTATAATTCTTTTAAATATATTATTTATCTATGTATTTTTATATTTATGTTTATTTGTTTACATCTTATATCTACCTACAGCCAAACCAGAACCAGGTGATGATGTCTTCCTGACTTCAGAGGAATTGACCTTCTGGAATCTCCATTACAAAGTTGACAACTCCCAGCCGCAACCTAAACCACCACCCAAGAGCTCTTTCCTTTCACTCAAAAAGCAAGCCATTGGTGATGTACGCTATTCACTCTGACCTGGACATGTAGTTTTGATGCTTGGTTGATCTTATTTTGTGAAGAGAACTGACTAGACTGGTCTGGTTTCTCTGCTCGATGGTTTACATTTTTGCTGAATTGTTAAACAGCCAATTGAGTGGTAGTCTGTTGTCTTTTGAATAGTATAAATAGTGTTAACTCTCTTATCACCTAGTGTAGACCTACATACACTTTTTAAAAATTAATTAGTTTAAAGTACATAACTTCTATCAGCTACTGGTTTGTGTTAACTTGGAAATGCCATGCAAAACACAGAATATATTTTGTAGTTGTTGATGCATGGTTGCAGACAGTTTTGATCATAATTTAGACACAAAATATAATAATAATCCTTGATGTATCTGACTTAAACAACTTTAATCTGGTTAAAAACTGTATTTCCCTACCAATTTGACATTTTGATCAATTCTTTTGTGAAATGGCATAAATATGCACATTTTCTATACATCTGACAAAATCTGTTGCTGTGAAGTAACTACCTGCATAAAATTAATTCAAACTACAGACATCGTCATAGCTTTATGATCAAAATTACGTTGGTAGAAATGGTGTACAAGTTCTTTTATCTACAACTGCTGTAACCAACACTTTTATTCATTGTGCATGTGTAAAAAGTTATAGTAGGTTTCCTAGCCAAGCTGAAAATCAGGGAAAACCTAGAAAATAACTTGAAAATGACAAAAAGTGACAAAAAAAATGAAACGAGTGGGAATTTTAGAAAATTCCCTCTAACCAGAGAATTTTGTTTGTCCGTTGGTCCAAAGGCGAAAAAGAAGTAGGCATGCAAGTAATAGGCCAAAATAATGATCGTGGAATGTTTAACTTCCATCGTGGAAAAATCAGGTGATTTTGTTTTTATGAATTGCTAGGAACACTGCAAAATTTCTAATCAGTATAATTGTTGTTAAATTTAACACTATAATTTAAAAGTTGCTCAGTGTGGCACTGTCCATTAATGTTCGACACCTAAAGAGTTAAATGACAGTTGATGATAATGTTGTGCTTATGTTATTGTACGTTTGGTTTCCACAGGTACCGCCCAGAGACGAGAATCATCTCTCCCTCAGCGGTTACACCGAGTGGCAAACGACCCGACAACCGACGCACAAGGTCTCCCACTCCAAACGATGCACCAACTTCATTGAGATGATGGAATTCATGGAGATTCAGGGTCACACGGAAGATGAGGATATCTATGGTTTGGAGATGAGGCTGTATCTAGATGATGAGGACATCATCAGACCCTCCAAAACCAGGAGGAAAGGCAAAGGAATCCTGAGGTACTGTTCGCAGGAGGGGAAGAAAAAGGATGGTAACACTTCAAGGAAAAAAGGTGCACCCATTGTTTTGTCCGATGATGAAACTGAAACTGAGTTTCAAAAGGTTAACCATCAAAGAGATGTGGAAATCAGAAAGACGAAAAGGACGTTGGGTGGGAGAGGTGACAAGTTGAACGATTTGAGTGATGATGAACTACCGGAGGTGAATTTCCTTGCCAAATCAAGTGCAACAAATGATGACAGCAACGGTGATAGTAAAGGTAAAACTGAGATTGAAAAGAAGCAAAGGAGGAACAGTAAGTCTCCCAGATCATGCAATGAAAATGTGGATCATGTCAAAAAATCAAAGAGAAAGAGCAGAAGTCCTGGTGAGGAATGTAATGGAAGTGATGGAAAGGATAGTAAAGGTGGCAAAGTGAAAGCCATACCTTTACCCGATAGCTCAGATGAAGATGACTTTGATTGTGCCAATGAAAAAGGGAACAAGAAAAGTCCCAGAGTTCCAATTGCACCTGTTCCAAAGAAAAGAGATAGTGATCCGGTATCGACTGTAACGAATCCTGATGAAAATAATCAACTGGTTGAGGACAAGGATGATGATATCCAAGATGTGTCTACTGGGGAACCAATGGATACAGGGAGTGATGATGATCTGCCTCTTCCAACCTTTAAAGTGCCAGAGGTGCAATCTTCCACCCCTTCTAGAGCTCATCCAAACAAGCCTGCAAGAAAGTTGTCTTCCTTTAGTGAGCTTAACTACTCTGCTGATGTGTCGGACATATTTCTGTCATGTTCCCAGTTCATTGACAAACATGATGTCACCCCACGTGCCGCGCCCACTGAATCCACAACAGAGGAATTCTATAGGAATGAGAGTAACATGGATGATGTGATGCCACCACCAGCTCCATGTATGTCTGGTTTAGATCTTCTAGATGATATAGACCTATCATTCAGTTCAACGCAACTCACCAAAACAAACAAATTCCAGAAGACTTCACCCGAAATTCAGGAAAGTCATACAAGTATAGATGATATGCCGATGAAGGATACAAGCTCAAATAAATCTGACACAAACAAGCAACTTCTGGGTAACGATGACACCAGAATGCCTGATCAGCTTGTTTCTGGCAATAAAACAACAAGTGCAATATTAGAGAAGGATGACATTGACATTAAATTTGATGTTGAAGATAGCGAGGAGATGCTAGATGATGTATTCCCATGTGATAGTCCAACAAATGTTGAAGACGACAGTATTGACAAGTGTGACCCTGAAAACTTTGCTTCCTCCAATAATAAATGCAAAGATACATGCTCTACGTCGTTAACAAAATACACAAGTCCAAAAGGCAGTAATAACTCTGCCGTAGGACACAATAATAAAAGTACCTCTATATCGTCTGGAAGCAAAAATGGAAGTTTGAGGGAGAGGATCAACACAACCGAACAACTCATGGAGGCCTGGGAAGCTGATAATTTTGCCAGTGACATCTTCGCTGATGAGGAATGTTTTGAGCTTGGTTCCGCTTCTCCCAAACTCCAACCAAAACCATCTCTTTGTAAAGTTTCGATTGCATCAGATACAGCTCCTAAGAACAATCTTTTAACAAATTCTTCACGTCCATGTGGAGATGATGTTTCCATAAACTGTGAATTTGGTCAGTCTAACTGGCATAAGGTAGGAAAAAGAGGAAAGACGGTACATCCATCTGGGAAAAAGGAAAAGGGTCTTCCAACTGAAAGGGCAGCTGAGTCATTGATTAACAGGTGTGACAGTGATACAGATTTGTTCTTAAAACCAAAGAACAGTACTGTGAATGTAGATTCCGAACATAGAAACATTGTAAAACGTGATGGTGATGACGTATTGGATCACACATCAAAATCCGTGCAGGAACCACAATTTGAGCTTGATTTTGACTTTGGTGATTTCTTTGATATGGATGAGGAGGGTTTTGATCAGATTGATATCTTGCCTCCATCGCCCCACGCCTCCCAGCCCAAATCGAGGTTCATGTCCATGTCACAGGCAACCCAATCGAGCAGGAATCTTACCAAACTTCAGTCTCATCCTCAAGACACTCGGGTGAGGACATTAGAAGCGTTCAGAAGTGATGCGAGGACAAAGCCAGCTGAAGGAGAAAAGATTGTCAATCAAATCGACAAATTTAGGACTAGACAAGCTCATTGTAGTGAATATGACAATCCAGCTGTGGAACGTGGCGATAGAAAGCTTGTCACCCAATCTGGTTTAACTAAAGAATCTGGAGGTGTCAAGGAAGAGGGAAATCGTCAGCTTTGTCTTGTTTCAACTCCGTTGGCTGCAGAAAGATGTAGATCCTCCCTGGACGATCACGAGAACATCCTGTCACCTATCGGTGTGTCGGATCAGAAGGAGACCCCAAATACTCACTTGAATGCCAAACCAAAAGGGGACCATCGGAACCGGTTAAGCACCAGGAGATCTAAGGATACGCCAGGACAGACAGTGTCACGAGAAACCACACCGGTGTCTCTCGGCACGGGGAAGAGGAAGAGCTCTTCACTGATCCAAGAGGGTCATCTAGAAAATGAGTCCCATGATAACCCTGTCAAGAGACTTAAAGCCTCACGACCCAACTCGCCAGCGGAGGAGCATGACAATAAATTGCAGAGAGATGGTCGTTTCAGGAGACGCAGCGAGGAAGATGACGGCATTCATTCCCTTCTCAGGGATGTTGAGTGGGAAGACTCTCTCATGGCTGATCTGACACATGAAAGGGATAAGAGCAAACTTGGTGATGGAAGTGAAGCCCAGATGATCACTTCGCCTGTAGTTTCCAAAATAGGTAAGGGAGAAGTTTCCTCATTATTACAAAATATATGTAGTGTGTTAAGTAGAAGTAAATTAAATTTTTTTGAAAATTTTTGTCTGAACAACCAGACAAGTAATCTACTGCAAAGGTCATTGATGAAACATGTGAAATAATACACTTAGATGGATATTACTCAAGGTTGTCAATTTCATAGTATTTAGTTTATTTTGATGAATTAAATTTTGATTTAAATCATTAATTTAAAAAAAATATATTGATTTAGATTGCAAATTAAATCAATGATTTGAATCAATCAATTTAAATCTGCAATCCCTGTATTCATTGAGTCTTTCGATTTTGACTCTCAGATAAACCTGCATGAGGTCTCACTATAGGAAGCTGTTTTTGTCAAGAATGATTGCATAGTTAGTTTCTGACCAATTAAAGTAAACCCCCAAATGTATGAAATTTTAGCTATATCTTCTAATCATATATTCCATTCCAATTGAAAAAAAAACCTGAACTTTAAACATTGATCAAGACACTATATCTATATGTAAGAAAACCACATTGGTGAATACAAAACAGAACACACCCTGATCAGTGATGTATTGCAACATATGGAAGTCTTAGTGATGTAGTTTTACATGGTGTTATTACCATCTATATCATATCTCTTTCAGGAATGACATCAGATGACAGTGAGGATGACATAGGCCATGTTGTTGGTAGGAGGAAGGCCCGTGTCTTGCTGTCCCCTGACACACCCCCAACAAGGACTCCTATCAGGCCTACGGCTACGGTCACCCCAACATCTATCATCAAGGTAATTGTATAAGCCAGTTCACAGTTGTCAGATGTTCCAAATGACCACGTGATACCATAGATCTTGGAAGAGTATGATATGTCTAGTGAGGCATTTAACAGTAACCATTTGTGTAGTGAAGCAGGACTATATGAATAGCGTTGTTAAATTTTGCTGAAGAATACCTGCATCTTTACAATCTGATGTCCATCTGGTGTTGAATATTTAAAATATGACTTACATGAAGACCAATCCAGTGTTGATCAAATCAATGGGTGCACAGCCTGTACCCAGTTGACCTTTATCTGCACATGTGTAAATTGCAAATATGAACTGGAGTATTCTTATTCAATGAAATTTGAAGTTGTAATCTTTAAGAAAAAAGAGATTTCATATTCAAACATTCACAATTTTTTGTTGTTGTGACTTGTTATTTTGAGTTGTTGTTTTTATTACTGAAAAAATTGCTTAACTTGTGAACTCCACAGCTGATTTATTTGTAAACAAACTACCAAAACCAGGGATCAAATATTTAGTTGTATTGTCATTTCAATTCCTGGCTTTCTTCCCTGTGCTCGCTCTTCCAAAATGGAGTGCGTTTCTGCTGAGCGCTACCTGGCATTCTGGCTGGACCGATCCTTTGAAAAGGAGGCCAGTTTTACCAGAAAACTGTCAATGGCAAAAGACAGAAAGTACTGGGAAAGGTCTGTTTCTATTGCACACATTTACCAGCAGAATCTGAAATTTTCCTTTTAATGAGCATCAGTAAAAACATACAGTATATGTAGATTTCAGCCCAGGTCAAATTCCAGAATTTCAGAAATGTTAATGGAAAAAGTATTTGACACATAAACCCTGCCTGAGTATAACTTCTATATCAAAGGAATAAACATGGTTATTGAATGTGTGTGAAGTTAATGTTGATAGACTGAAAGTGTACTTTAACTGTTTATAAACAGTGTTATACATTTTGGACACTTTATTTAACAAACTGTAGGACTTTAAATTGGAAGCATATTTAGACAGTGCCTTTAAGACCAAAACCAGCATGTATTCAACAGATATCACCAATTTATCAGTTCATCTGAATTTGATTTTTCATGCTGAAATGTAAGTGATCTCAAATTAACATTGCAGAGTGTCCGAAGGAGCACTGACGATGAGTTTGATGAGTCACCGTTGATTAGGAGGCCCAGAAAGAAGAAAGCTGTGAAGATTTTAGACACAAGTAGTATCTTAATCCCAGATGATGATGCAGATGATTTTGAAGGTATGTGTGTCTAGGATCACAAATGAAGCATATTAATACTATCATGTGATTGTATATTGACTATCAAGGACTTCTAGCGGGGTTCCCGGCCAACCTGGAAATCAGGGATACCCTGGAAAATTAATTTTCCTTTTCCAGTCAGGTGAAAGTCAGGGAATCTTAGAAAAGTCCCTCAAAGCAGGAATAAATAATGAAAGATTGTTTGTCCAGTGGTCCGATTTTCCTGCCTCATGTCCATTTTTGTACTTAAATTGAAGAGTATACAATAAGAAGTGGGCACTTCCACAATAAAAGGGTACTTTTCAGGAGTGTCACTTTCTGTCAGTTTATTTTTTGTTTCCAATGTGCATTTCCCCTCAATGCAATATGATCTTTTAGAACTCTTTAAGGAAAGATAACCTTGCCCCAAAATTGCTTCAAACAGGCAATCTACCAAATTGTTGGGAACAAAGAAGAAATTTGGGTGAACATATGTGACGCTGGACAGAATTTTATGTACAAACGTATGATGGTCAAATTCAAAATATTCAATGAAAATCTTTTTTGTTTAAATTGAATAAGCTGATATTGAGTAGAATAGATAATAACAGCCC